>JBBBDQ010029001.1:180000-262500 GCA_037127315.1 Ascarosepion bandense
TTATTCTTGTGTCTTGGAGAATGTGAGTTGTGGTGCAGTGGATATCGGCTTTGAACGAGAAATTGGAGAGACGAGTTCGAATTCCAGTTGAATTCCTTACATTCACTTACGTACAAATAACTTTGGAAAAGGTATTAATCCGTCTTTTTCCTCCAGTTATGGGTTAACTAACAGGACAGATTGGGTTCTATAGCCTTGGTTGGTAACCACTCTACCGAAGAAAGTTAATGGCAACCTACTGCGGGATAATCTTCGGCCCAATCAGTCATGTCTCTTTCGAGACATGATTGCCCAAAGCGTATATCACGTATGTCACTTAACTGACTGACTTTTTGTTTTATTTCCGCTTTTTAAACAAAATTATCCTATTCTCTCTCTCCTTTCTCTAATTTTCTTTCTTCTTTCAGACGGCTTCTGCTCCGATGAACTTAGATCACTGGTGCCCCCTAAATACGAATTTGCACGAGATACTAGATTAGCAACTAGATCCCACCCTTTTACAGTGAAACCGATAAAATGCAGCCGTAACTTCTACTCCAACAGTTTCTTTCCTCGCACTTCCCGACTGTGGAATTCTCTTCCAAACGATTGCTTCCCCGACGGCTACAATCTCCAGGAGTTTAAATGTAAGGTCAATACACACCTCCTAACACACTAACCTGCTCCCATTCTATCAAGCACTCTTCCCATCTGCCCGACCCTCATCCTCGCTATCCTTACTCATCTGTCACCTTTCTCCTGACATTCCCTATGTCTATCCACTCCTTCTCTTTACCTCCACCTATGTAGCCCCATGCGCAATAGTGGCAGTGGAATGCCTTGCTTGGGGTGAGATGATTAAAAAAAAAAAATTCTTTTTTTCTTTCAATTTGTTACCTTTTTACAAACTTCTGTACTGACTTATTACAGTTCATTCTTTTCTTTTTTTTTTCTTTACAATTTTCCTTTTCCTTTCTCAAATACCTTTGTTTCCTTTCTGTCTGCGTAGGTGGCTAATAAAGACAAAAATAATTTACCCGAAGTCGTTGTGTAAATATATATTACTGGTCCCGACAACTTGACCACCACACACACACACACATCTTATCGATTGCTTGGATAAGAACAGGATATAAGAGGACAAGTTGAGAAGTGAGGGGGATGGTTGTAGGAATGTTATTACAGTGTGTCTGTTTTTGCGTTTGCTAGTCCTGTACGAGATGAATGAAACAACTAAAATACAGGCCAAATGAAACGATCCATCATGAGAGACAAGCATAAAAATAGATATCATAGGACCGGAAACAGTCAATGAATTCTGATGATCTGGTAGAATGATATAGAGAAATAGTCACAGTGAAGCTACGTTACAGCGGTGGGTGAGTGACTGAAACAGGGATGTCAGGTTAGAAACAATAAAATTGCAGATTCTACATTGAATTTTATCAAGAATCTCTATATACCAGAAACATAAAATCAGATGCAACAAAGAAATGAATGCATCTATCTATCTATCTATCTATCTATCTATCTATCTATCTATCTATCTATCTATCTATCTATCTGTTTCTTCATTATCTATCTATCTATCTATGACTATTCATTATCTATCTATCTATCTATCTATCTATCTATCTATCTGTTTCTTCATTATCTATCTATCTATCTATCTATGACTATTCATTATCTATCTATCTATCTATCTATCTATCTATCTATCTGTTTCTTCATTATCTATCTATCTATCTATCTATCTATCTATCTATCTGTTTCTTCATTATCTATCTATCTATGACTATTCATTATCTATCTATCTATCTATCTATCTATCTATCTATCTATCTATCTATCTATCTGTTTCTTCATTATCTATCTATGACTATTCATTATCTATCTATCTATCTATCTATCTATCTATCTATCTATCTATCTATCTATCTATCTATCTATGACTATTCATTATAGTCATGAATATCATCTATCTATCTATCTATCTATCTATCTATCTATCTATCTATCTATCTATCTATGGCTATTCATTATAGTCATGAATATCATCTATCTATCTATCTATCTATCTATCTATCTATCTATGTAAAGGAAAATATTGAGAAGGCACATGAAAGCTATGTTAAGGGGTTGGAAACGAGGCCCAAATCCCTGGAGAAGTTTACGGACTTAGTCATACTCACACCACCGAAGCATAGCTTCCCTGTTACTTCTCAGATCTTTTCAAGATAATTGTTGTGATAAGCGTTTGTTTTTGGTACTTCGACTTCACGAATACTGGCTGCGATGGGTAAATTGTCACCATTTCATATCTTTAAATTCGAGTTGTTTCTTTTTGATTTTGTCGATTGCACAGTGCAGTAGGGTTGATTGAGCACCCTCTGTGAGAAAAAGAGCTCCATGATACAATTCACTCCGTCAGAAATTCGGAAACTACATGGAACATCGCTTGGCATTCGCGCCGAAACCTCCAATATAAACATTTCAGAGTGTTTGGGTGTCAATCTGAGAAAAGTTCAGAGGGTCTCGGAAAGCGTTAGATGAGTCTAATGGTGACATATGTAATAGAGATTTAGAAGGACTATTTTTGGCTCTGAGAAAGGGGGGGAAGAAAAGGGAGAAGAAAAGAGAGAAGAAATAATAACTAATTTTTTCTTTCTTTTTCACCCAATAGAAGCTTGGTAAAAACTATTCTAAGGAAACTATCCAGAAAAAATAAAGTTTTTTTCATGACTCTTGAGTGCTGGCTACAAATTCGATTAAAGATTCTTGTCAGAAAGTTCAAAATAGCCGATATCGTAGAAAGTGAGTCTTTCAGTTATTGAAAAATGTAATGATCATTGATAAAACGACAGCTGTCTTGGAGCTGTCTTGGAGCGGACTTTCCCCTGGCATGAAGAATTTTATGACCTTTAGGAACTGGCCAACCCTTGTTCAGAAAGAGAGACGAAATCCCCAGAAAAAATATTTTCTTTGTTCCTTTGCTGAATTTTGCGACGCTGGTAATTAAAGTAGAACAATATAGCTTTTCTTTTCGACTGAAGCTAGATAATTTCTTACAACGTTTGAAATGATAAATTATAGATGTGAAACAACCACACACTAAAGGTTCGATGGGAAATAAATTTGGAAGGGATAATTAAAATTTGACCTCGAACAATGGCAAGAGGCACTCACACAGGAGGGATGATGACGGGGTTGATCAGATGACGAATGACGAAAAGATCCTGGTAGCTTTCAGGATAAACGTTCCACGCCCTTCAAGAAGTAGTAAGAGGGGCTAAAACAGGAGAGAAGGAGACAAGGTTGATCAGGTTACCAAAATGAGTATCTGTTATGAGGAAACACACCTATTACTCAGATAATGGACTTTCCCTCTTATATTAATAAGAGTTAACAGGAAATTCACGGAAGAAGTGCTTCGGAAGTTCATAGGAGTTCTTTAGACTTCTTTTAGAGTTCAGTAGAACTACTAGGCAGTTGATATTAGTCGGCAGTTAGTCAAATACTAAAGAGTCAGCTTTCAGTGGAAGATTACCAAGTTCCTTAACATTTTTGGGTGCGTTAATTCGCTTAGCAACCGACATAGCACGATTAGCAACCGGCATAGCACGATTAGCAACCGACATAGCACGATTAGCAACCGACATAGCACGATTATAACCTTGAGTGCAAAGATTACTCCACAACAGTATTCCTTATTGGAATATGCTAAGCAGATCCAAATTGCGTCACAACCACCTACGTTGGATGCGAGGCCCGATATAAGCCAGAGTTGGGGGGTTACCTGTCCACTCCTACATGTGTCTCAGTCTCTCTCTGCTAAACTCAATGAGCTATCTTTTCTTTCTCTACCACTCTTCTTCCACCCCTGAATGCGGCATGCGAGATAGTATTTCAGACAATACCAGAAGAAGGAAAGTGCGACACAGTGTATTAAGAAACAGGACAATTTCCCTAGAAACAAAGAAGAGAGTACTGGATTTCTATGTGTTGTCCGTTCTTCAATATGGCAGTGAATGCTGGATAATATAATCAAAGATGAAGGAAAAACTTGAAGCAACTAAAATGTTTTCTTTTTTTTTTAATCATATCACCTCGAGCAAGGCGGTAACACCACTGATGTGCAGGGGGCTACGTAAGAGTGAAAAGATTGGTAAAGAGAAAGCCGGAAACCACATCGTAAACAGGGAACAAGGGATGAGCCTCTACACCTGTTCAATAGACGTGAGTAGAGTGTGAACCGGGCGATAGTTTAGTCTATCTACTCCAATTGAAAAAAGAAAAAAGAAAAAAGAAAAAAAGAGAAAAGTGAAAAGATGGGAAAAGAGAAAGCCGGAAACCACATCCTAAACAGGGAACAAGAGATGAGCCTCTTAACCGGTTCAATAGACGTGGGTAGAGTGTGAACCGGGCGATAGATAGATCTATCTACTCCAATTAACTCCAAAAAGATGCTGCGAATATCATGGATCGAGCACGTGAGCGATGAGATGTTAGAAATAATGGAAACAAAAAGAAAATTAATACTGAGCATCAGGAAGAGACAGCTAAAGTTCCTGGGACATGCAATGAGGAAGGAGGGCTTGGAGAACCTGATACTAACAGGCCAGATAGAGGGAAAAACAGACAGGGGAAAACAATGGATAACATATTTGAAGGACCTAATCAGGTGGTTGATCGAACGAGGGTTGCATGGTGTAACAGGAGAAGGCGTGCTCAGAGCCACCAGGGATAGGGAAACGTGGAAAGCCATGATCGCCTACATTCTGAAGGGACAGGGCACATAGAAGAAGACAAGGCTATTTCCTTTCACCCTTTAGCTAAGGTATTTGTGTTTGGTGACGTCAATACCCATCATGCCAAGTGGCTGGAAAACTCTGTAACTTAACTTACTGGATTCCAAACGCTGAACTTCTCAATCATCCAGTCTCTTACGTAAGTGGTGGATTTCCCTACGCTTTTCCCCAGTAAATGTATCTTTCAACGAGCGGATTGGCACTTGTTTCCGTAATTCTTATGTAATGTTCCTTGGAACAAAGCTTTTAGCTTCCCGGTTCAAGACTGCGCCTTTGAATTATCCTCCTGGGTGGAAGCCGGCATTGATGCTTTCATCCTAGCTAAGAAATTCGGACTTAAATCTCGTTCATCACCGTGGTTCTCTCCTGCTTGCTCGGCTACCATCGCCCACAGGACCGACTTCTCACGTCTGATCACAATAGGCGCCTCTTTGTCGTGTCCGAAATGTTGCTAAGATGCTGATAGAACGAAGCAGTGAATAGTATCTCGCAAGTTTGGTTCCCAGGATTTTTCGGGTGGTTCTGCAATAATGTGCTGAACAACAAGAAAACCTTCGATCCATCCCCATATTCAAACAATTCGATCTCCTCATGTCCACAGCAGACAAAGTCGTGTGTTTTGTGTGTTTTGCTCGCAAATTCTCGTCAATCTCTACACTTGACACGCTTTGTGTACTCAAGACCAATTTCTCACCTAGAACTGATGCTCAACTGAGTAATTATATATATATATATATATATATATATATATATATATATATTTTTGTTTTTTTTTAATCATTTCACCCCAGCAAGGCGGAAATGCCACTGATGTGCAGGGGGTTACATAAATGTAAAAGGATTAATTAGAAAAGAGTGAGGAGTACAAACTAGTTAGAAAGGAACAATAGAAAGCAGGTGCGATGACAGATACATAGGTGGAGAGAAAGGGAAGGTTATACGGGGGTGGGAAGAGCGTTAGAGTCCAGTGGTTAGTAGATGAGTATTGACATTGCATTTAAATTTCTGGAGGTTGTAGCTGCCAGGAAAGCAAGAATACGGGAGCGAGTTCCACAGGCGGGAAGTGCGAGAGAAGAAGCTGCAGGAGTAGAATTGTCGTCTGCATTTGGCTAACCTGACTGTGAATGGGTGGGACCCAGTTGCCAGTCTGGTTGCACGAGTAAACACCTGTTCAGGAGGCATCAGTGACTTAAGCTCGTCCGAGCAGATATATATATATATATATATATATATATATATATATATATATATATATATATATATATTGTTTCAGCTCAAGCAAAGCGATGCCGCCACTGGTGCGCAGGGGGCTACGTAAGAGAAGAGTAAAAGTTTAAGCAGGAGGAGAGCGAAGAGAAGGACGAACCAGCTACAGGGGTGTCCGAGAAAGAGTTAGAGAAGGATGGGAATACAGGTGTGATGACAGTTGCAAAAGTAAAGTGAGAAAGGAAAAGAACAAGATGCACGAGGTGATGTAGAAAGGACGAGGGAAAAACTGGAGTCTAGTAGATAAGAGATGGGAATTGACATTGCATTTAAATTCCTGGAGGTTGTAGCTGGCAGAAAAGCAAGTATACAGAAGGGAGTTCCACAGACGGGAAGTGCGGGAAAAGAAGCTGGTGGAGTAGAATTGTCGGCTGCATTTAGTACATTCAATTGTAAAAGGGTGGTACCTTTTTGCCAGTTTGGTTGCTCGGATAAATTCTTGTGGAGGGGGCATCAGTGACCTAACTTTGTCGGAGCAGAAGCCATGAAACTATTTGTAGAAGAGATAGAGGGAAGCCACATCACGCTGGTGAGAAAGTGGCTAGAGTCGATATATATATATATATATATATATATATATACGAGGGTCATTCAATAGATAGGTGAATTTTTCGGTATAATGACTTCTAATACAGATAGAAGCTTACTTATTTGTTTCAACGTAGTGTCCTAGCAGTGTCACACACTTTTTCCATCTGTGCACAAGCTTTCGTATTCCCTCAGCGTAAAATGTATACATATTCCCTCAGCGTAAATATATATATATATACGAGGGTCATTCAATAGATAAGGTGAATTTTTCGGTATAATAACTTCTAATACAGATAGAAGCTTACTTATTTTTTTCAACGTAGTCTCCTAGCAGTGTCACACACTTTTTCCATCTGTGCACAAGCTTTCGTATACCCTCAGCGTAAAAATGTTTGGACTGATGTCTCAGCTATTCACTCACAGCAATTTTGACTTCATCGTCACTTTCAAAATTCGTGCCTCTCGTGAAAGTCTGAAGGGAGATGAGTTTCAACTCGACTCTCTTCTGTTTGTGCTCTGCAGTAAGCATCTTTGGCACCCACCGGCTGCTGACCTTCGAGTAGGCAAGGTCATCATGGACAATTTTGTGTGCTGTCCCAACAGATAGGCTCAGAGTCCTTGCAATTTTATCCATTGTCACCTTTCTGTCAGACTGAATGAGAACATTGACTGATTCGATCACCTCAGGAGACCTCACTTCTGTAGGCCTCCCAGGCCCGTCTTCATCCTCAACACTGCTTCGTCCTTCTTTAAACAATTTATTGTGCCATGTTCTCGGTGTAGCTGTAGCTGATTTTCAAACAATAGCCCATTTGTAGATATTTTTTGGCTGGAACATGTGGCACCATACACATTTGACATTCTCCTATGAATTTCAACGAATTTGCACCCTTCAGCAACCAAAAACCTGATAACTGATCTCTGTTCAATCCTGGAGCATGCTTCTTGGTCGGCCATCTTTGTTAATCTCCAGAACTCTCAGAGATTTTTTTTCAATCTGCAATAAATAAATAAATAAATAAATAAAATAAATTCCCTTGAAAAAGAATTAAAGGAACAAAAATTGAAAAAAGTAAGCTTCTATCTGTATTTGAAGTCTTTATACCGAAAAAAATTCACCTTATGTATTGAATGACCCTCGTATAACCTCATTTCTGGTCTCTAACATAATTTGTCAGTTTGACTCTTATAAGGCAAGCGGAGATGATGTTTGTAATTCCAGTCATTGTTCTGAAGAAATGTGTCTCTAAGCTATCTTTGGTCCTCTCAAAACCCTATAATTATTGCCTCAATGCTTCTTGCTTTCCTGCTTGTTAGAACTTGTAGTTCTTGTTTTTAAGAACTCTGGGGATCCCTTTGACCCTTCTAATTATCACCCTATTAGTCTCTTACATCTTTTGGTAAAGTATTCGAGGAGGCTATTATCAATGCTGAAATAGGCATCTAATATCTGAAGACAAGCAATACAGTTTCCGTTTCGTCACGTCTACCGCAGATTTGCTATCGACCATCACTGAATATATATAACAGGAATGGCAAAGCCCAAGCAGTTGCTCTTGATATCTCGAAAGCATTTGACAGTGTTTGGCATACTAGCTTCTCTGAAAGCTCCAGAGCTACGGTATTTTTGCCCGATTATTTGATTTAATCCAATCATTCCTATCAAATCGTGAAATGAAATTTGTTTTTAACGGTCAAACTTCCAAATCTTTTCATACGAATGCAGTCGTCTCTCAAGGCTCTATGATACGTCCTACGCTTTTTCTCATCTCCATTAATGATCTTCCTGGTGTAATCAGATCCCAAGTTGGCGTCTATGCAGATGATATCATTATTTACAACCGTCTCCTAAAGAAATCTTCCAAGGCTGACAGAGTAAACCTGGCCGATTCTCTTCAAAATCACTCTGTGATTGAATGAGGTAGGAAATGGCTCAGAAATTTTAATCCCTCCAAAACGAAGTCGCTATCTTTTAATCACCATGAACTTTCCTGCCTGCTATCGGAATGGATGACGCTTGTCTTCTAAAGAGCAACACACCGCTCCTCCTTGCTCTTATTATCTCAAATGACCTCAAATGGAATGACTACATCGAATTCATAGCTGCATCTATTGCTAGGAAGGTTGTTGTCACTATGTCGTGCCAGGATGTTTTCCCGTCAAAAACTATTTTTCACATTTCTAAAACTACCATTCGTACTTGCATTGAAAAAGGTTGCCATATCTAGTCGGGTGCTTCCGCTGTTCATCTTGAGGTTCTCGACACAATCCAAGCGAGGATCTGCAAAATAATCGATTCTGATTTGGTATCTCGACTTCAGGTACTTTCTCACCGACGTGATGTGATTTCCCTGTGTCTTTTCGAAAAGTATTTTCATGGCAGCTTCTCTGACGAGCTTTTTTCCCTGGTACCCCGACCACATATATTTACACAATGGTATCTAGGCCCCACCCTTTTACTGTCTAGATAGTTTAATGTAACCGTCTCTTCTATTTTCACAGTTTCTTTTCTCGCACTTCTCCTTTGTGGTACTCCTTTCTGGTTGCATGCTTCCCAAAGAATAACAATCTCAAAAAGTTTAAATGCAGCGTCAACTATAAACTTGAAGCCCCTCAATCACTTACCTCTCTTTTACATTCCCTGTACCATGTTTTTTTCTCTTTCACTGTGATTCCTTGCGCATATATATATATTATAAATGATACTTTATAGCACATATACTTTTTATTATACTCATAATTTAATTATTTAATTATACTTTTAATTATGATTTTTGTTCTAAAGTATAATTTATGATAAATAAATATTCATAGCTTTATTTCTATATTGAGCATAGATTTAATTTAATGTTTTGAACGCTGCAAATATTTTTTTCGTTCCTTATTCATTTGGAGATATATAAAATCATATATATATATATATATGGTTAAATAAATAGAAGACAAGAGGAAAACTGTATTTAAAACAGACTAACTTACATAATAAAAAGTCCAAAGAAAACGGTTGAATTCCCTTCATTTTAACATCTTGTGACTTTGCCCTACACATGAAGGAATTCTAAAACTAAAATATTCTGTTAATCTTTTTGAATGATTTGTGAGCGTCTTTGTGGTTACCAACACTGTTTGTTTATAGATACGTAATTTAGAATAAAGCTCATTTCGACCTTTTACCTTGATAAAGTCCATCACAGGACGAAACACGTAGGCGATTTAAATACAGTTTTCACACACACACACACACACACACACACACACACACACACACACACACACACACACAAATCTATATATAGTGCATCGAGGCAGCAAATAATTTCCTAAACATATACTGTTAAATATAAGAGACAATGAATGTCTATTATGTTTAATCATGAGCCGTTCTAAACGTCGTATTTTGGCTTTAATTTCAGTTGAAAATAAAGGCAAAAATTCTCCAACATTTGGATAATTTTTTATTAATTCGATTCTAACACACACACACACACACACACACACACACACACACACACACACACACACACACACACACACACACACATATATATGAACTTATTTTATAAATGGAACTTTTTCTGAATGTGTATATGTGTGTGTCTCTGTGTGTATGTGTGTCCATTACCTATAGACTCCAAAACGGCTGAACCGATTTTCTTGAAAATTTACACAGTTGTACTATAAGCGTCTGCGAGTGTTCTTAGCTAGGTTTTGTGTCGAAAAAATCGGGTTATAGAAGGAGTGGTCCGATTTAAATTAAATTTAATACATTCATAGACAAAGACATAAGAAACGATATTCAGAAGTTTCAAGGTTGCAGTTCTTACAATAGTGCAGAAAATCAATAATATATATAAAAGTCAAGATGTCTGTGTGTGTATCTGTTTATCTGCCTGTATGTCTGTATTTTTTCAGCCCTTTTATTTTAGTTTTTGCTTCGGGTTTGGTTCTAAGTAGGTATAATTGTAGTTCTTAGTCCTAGCCATGATACCATTTACTCAGAGGACTTATTTAACCTTCAAAATTCAGTTTACGACGAAAAGAACTTATTTGATATCGATACCTGGAAATCAAAATTTGACTTACATCCATTCATTTTTCTTTCAGTCTACGGTTTCGCTTTAACTGGAAACATCTATTGCTCTTTAGTCTTTCGTGCCAACGGCCAAAGAGTCTGAGCTCCAGGACCATGGATTAGTTTTAAAGCTTTCATTACACCCGAGCAACGCCGGGCTATACTGCTAGTATATATATATATATTGATAAATATACATATTATCCTACGTCTATGGTACGACTCGGAGTTTCATGCGTTATACAATCATCAGGTGCATATTTCAAACTGACAGTTTAATAGATTTAAATTTAAGTTCACTCGATGTTCATGGGAATTAAATTTTATAAATATAAGTTACTGCGTTTTTAATAAGATTACATACTGATAAAAATTTAAAATTAAAATTTAAAAATTTAAAATCAAAATTAAAATAAAAAATAATAAAATGCAAGAAGAATTATAGGGCCGTAAATCATGAATCTTGAATATTTACATTTTTTTTTAATCATATCACCCCAAGCAAGGCGATAACGCCACTGATGCGCAGAAGTAAGTAAGTAAGTGTAAAAAGAATGGAAAAGAGAAAGCCGGAAACCACATCCTAAACAGGGAACAAGGGATGGGCCTCTTCACCTGTTCAATAGACGTGGGTGGTGTGTGAACTGGGCGATAGTTTAGTCCATTCAAATATTAGTAGGAGTAGACCTCCGTCGGTCAGTATTGACCATGGGTAGCATCCTATTTGTCTGCTTGGTTGGAGCATCGGGGTCTGAGACTGTAAAAGCCGATGCGGAGGTGACAGTCTCTGTTGCAAAGGCTGTATTTATGTTTTGTTTCTGGTGTTTCGGAGCTGTCACTTTGCTTTTTGCGAACCCGCCTCTATATAACGATTTGTGTCAGCTTCTCTTCCCTTGATTTGAGTTGTTGGGCCAGGGTTCCTCTCCTTTTAGCCCGGTTGACTGCTACGCTCTCCTATGACTCTGTATGGATGCCCACATCCTTCATATCGCATTTTATGATGTCACGAAACCGTAGCTGTGGCCGCCCTGTGGGTCTTCTTCCAGAGGCCAGCTCTCCATACAGAAGGTCTTTTGGAATGCGACCGTTTGGTATGCGGTGGACATGGCCTAGCCAGCGGAGTTGGCACTGATTAAGGAGCGTGAACATGGTGGGCAAACCCACGCAAGACAGGACCTCAGTTTTGGGCATCTTGTTTTGCCATGATATTCCAAATATGCGTCGGATACTTCTCACGTGGAAGGTGTTCAGACGTTGGGTGACCGCTTGCATTTCACTAGAGCGGCGCGCATGGCTAAGCGCAATCATCAGGCCTTTCCGACAACTCCAGCAATGAAACCATATTCAACGAAGATAAGAAAGACCATGAAAAAGCCCTAAAAGATAGTGGATTCCCGGTAATATTCACATACTCACCACAGAGAATAAAAAATGACAACAGGCAGAGAAATATCATATGCTCCAACCCACTATATAGTAAAACCTTAAAAACTAACATGGGAAAAATATTCTTTAAGCTCCTACACAAACATTTCCCGCAATCAAGCCCTCTTCACAAAATATTTAACAAAAACACAGTGAAAATCAGCTACAGCTACACCGAGAACATGGCACAAATAATAAAAAGGCACAACACAAAAATATCAACAAACAACCCGAACAAACCACACCATATGTAACTGCAGAATAAGGAATGAATGTCCATTAAACGGTAATTGTTTACAAAACAACGTAATATACCAAGCGACGGTAAAATCACCAGACAACGAGGAAAAAAATATACATATGAATAACAGAAGGACCCTGGAAACACACAAAACATCCTTCACAAATAGAAAATACGCGAACAGCACAATGCTTTCTAAGTACATCTGGGAAGTCGAAAACAAAAACCCAAATCATTCCAAAAATAACATCGAAAATCTGAAAAAGAACATCGGCCTACAACAATCAATCAAAAACCTGCAGACTCTGCCCGGAGGAAAAAATAGCAATTATTACCTTCCCTGACCCAAATAAACTACTAAATATACGCTCTGAACTAATATCAAAATGCAGACATGAAAATATTTACTACGTTACTTAAAATAGAAAACTAATAATAAGGAGCAAATTATAAACAAATTAACAAACCGCCGATGATACAACATCCATTAAAATAAATAATAAATAAAATAATATAAATAAATAATAACAAATCATAATAATAAAAAATAGATAAAAAGTAATAAAAAATAAAATAAATAACAAATCCAAATAAATAAATAAATTAATCATCGAAAAACAAAAGGATAAACAAATAACAAGTCAAATAGATTTACTCAGATAAATAAATAAATTATTAATCAAGCTACTCCCGTCAAAATAACCGTTAGAAGGATTACCCACAATGCCCCACTGACACGTATATATAAATAGCCGAGGAAAAACTCAACGTATCCTGATGATTGCGCTTAGCATGAAACAGTCATATATATATATATATATATATATATATATATATATACACCAGCATTCGGTGTAGATATAGAAGAATGCAAAGGAGTATCCTGTACATACAGTGGTAGGATAACTCTCTAAGAGAGCTCTAAATATATATGTATTTAATACATATAGAGAAAATATAAGAAAAATTAAAACAGACACATTATTTCATGGTAAATCGGAAGTGTAGGCCTATTTCAGGCGAACCATCATCGGCTTCTGTCTTTATTGTACAATAGATAAAATCTTTTGTACAATAAAAACGAAAGTTGATGATGGTTTGCCTGAAATAGGCCTACACTTCCGATTTACCATGAAATAACGTATCTGGCCTTAATTTTTCTTATATATATATATATATATATATATATATATAGAGAGAGAGAGAGAGAGAGAGAGAGAGGGAGAGGGAGAGGGGGAGAGAGATGAGTTGTGATAATGCTTATTGCTAAAGTTGTTGTTTTTTCAGTGGTTTACTGATAAAAAAGATATTTTGTCGTAAAGTGCTCGATATCAAGATAGAGATAGAGCTTTAATAGGATTAATGTGGGGAAATTTGTCACTGAACTGAGCGAAGCCATTCCGACTTCGAGAATTCGTGAAGGTGCCATTGTGGGGCCTTATTCCCCCAGGGCTTTTTACTTTATTCTTAAACATATCATTCAATTTAACAAAAAAAAAAAAAAAAAAAAATACATACAAACCATAAATATAAGAAAACACCAGCCCCATATATATCAATAAAAATTCCAACCAGCCCCTCAAAATATTCAAACATATATCGATATCTTTAAACAAAAGAAAATCAACGAACTCCAGTAGCATAAACATATTGAAAAAAAAAAGAAGAATGAGCATAAAAACTAACAATAGCTATTCGAAAATACGAAAACGAAAACAAAAACAAAAAAAAAAAAAATAAATAAATAAAAAATAAAAAATAAATATAATCTGGTTAAAAAAACCCTACAACGACACAATGAAAACACAAATAGGAAAAAATATTTTGCAATATTATAAAAAAACATTTTCCTAAACAAAAAAAAACATTAAAAAATTATCAACAGAAATGCTGTTATACTGTTACTAACACTGTTATAAAATTGTTGCCGTTAATAATAAATCCTAGTGTTAGATGATAAAAAATAGATTAGATGAACGCTTGAGCATTCAACTAGTTTTTTATTTTCAATATATTAGAAAAACATTTTCCGAAACAAAACAATGGATCAAAGATCGTTCAGAAAAATATTGTTACCAACACTGTCATCAAATGTTGGCCTTTAATTAAAAAATTCTAGTGTTAGATGATAAAAAATAGATTGCATGAACGCTTGAGCATTCAACTAGTTTTTTTTTTCAATATATAAGAAAAAGCCTTTTCCAAACAAAACAATAGATCAAAAATCATCCAGAAAAGTATTGTTACCAACACTGTCATCAAATGATGGCCGTTAATAATAAATCCTGGTCTTAGACGATAAAAAAAGATTAGATGAACGCTTGAGCATTCAACTAGTTTTTTTTCTTTCGATATATAAGAAAAACCTTTTCCCAAACAAAAAAAATGGATAAAAAATCGTCCAGAAAAATATTGTTACCAATACTGTCATCAAATTGTGGCCGTTAATAATAAATACTGGTGTTATATGATCAAACACGGACTGCAAAAACGCTCTAGAATTCAACTAGTTATCTTTTCAATATAATAGAAAATCATTTCCCCAAACACAACAAACTCAAAAATCATGAACAAAAATACTTTTACCAATATTGTGTCATAAATTGTGGCTGCAAATAATAAATTCTGGTGTTATATGATCAAACATAGTTTACATAAACGCTGGTGTATTCAGCTAGGTTTATTTCATTTCTTTTTTTTCTTTTTTTAAAGCCGACTGAAATAGGGATTACTGTGGATTGAAGAGTATTAGATTTATTTGTGAGGGTCAGACAACAGACCATCTAATCTGTGGTACTAATCCATCTTAATTCACGCAAACGAAATATATACTTGTAGCATTTCGCATCAGTTCGAATCTGAAGTCATTACCACAGCTGATGTATCTTCAAAACATTTATAATATATTGTTAAGTGAGTGAGTTGCCCATAAAACAGTGAGTGATTGAATTCAGAAATACCTTCTGTAAAGTTAACATTGTCAACCCAACGGTCTCCGATTGTGGGTGTTTCTAAATATTTAGATGGAATTTACTATTTAATTTAGGCGAACATGTAGCTCCATAAAAATTGATGATAGAATACAGGTTGGGCCGAGTTAGAAATAAATTCAGTTAAGGTAACCCAGTTCGCTTTGACGGTTTTGGGTGTTTCAAGCCGACATTCACTGTACCAAAATGCACATCCATGTTTTAAGCCTCCTAATAAAGTTTAGGAGGCTTAAAACATTTGTTGAAAAAGAAACAAATACAGAGTGTCCATAAAGTTCATTTGCACTTTAAAAAAATTATAACTTTATTTGTATTTGCGATAGAATGTTTTTGTAAGAAATATTAGAAAGAAGTACATCTATATTTTTTAAGGTTTTATTAGAATTTTATTTAAGTTTCCACATATCCTCCATCATTAGCAATACAAACAGTCATACAATTTTGCACTTCATATATTTTTACTTATCTAAATATAACATATTTGAAGGACCTAATCAGGTGGATGACGGAACGAGGGTTGAATGGTGTCACAGGAGAAGGCGTGCTCAGAGCCACCAGGGATAGGGAAATGTGGAAAGCCATGATCGCCTACGTCCTGAAGAGACAGGGCACATAAAAGAAGAAGAATGCTGCCATAACCCTTGCCTTCACTTCATCTTTTGTGTTAAGGCTCTACAGCAAAATGGTTCATATTTAGTTGAACATAAGGTTGTCCATAAAGTTTGTGTTCACTTTAAAAGATTTATAACTGTATTTGTATTTGCGATAGAAATAATTTGTAAAAAGGATTAGAAAGAAGTAAATCTATATTTTTTAAGGTTTTATTAGAATTTTATTTAAGTTTCCACATATCTTCCATCATTAGCAATACAAAGGGTAATACGTTTTTGCAGTTCACGGAAAACATTTACCAACTGCTTTACAGTAATACTTAAAATCACATTAATTATTTTAGCTTTCAAATCTTCTAATGAACAGGTTTGGTTGCATACACAATTGTTTTCACATGAAAAAAAATCTAATGAATTAAAATCTGGCGAACATGAAGGCCAATAAAATGGTCCACACCTTCCGATTCATCTGTTAGGAAATTCCTGATTTAAAAACTGTCTAACACGCAGAGCAAAGTGGCAAGGAGCTCCATCTTGTTGAAATACTGTATTATATTTCAAATATAATTGTTCAAGCGCATTTTTTACAGATTATTTCTAACACAAATACAAATAAAGTTACAATTTTTTAAAATGCACACGAACTTTATGGACACCATGTATAAGTATGGGCAATTATGGAAATTGCATTTTCTATTTTTTAAAATGTTTTTGCTTCACCGGAAGAACAAAAATTGGAACTCCAAGAGAATATTGGATATCGGCTGTCTTTCATACTTGAAGATATCTTTTGTTCATTTTCAGTAAACAGTGGATAGAACGAGAGACATAAAAATAGACTTCGAGAAAACAGTTTTATTTGAACACGAAAGCGACACCGAAAACCATACGTGAAGGTTATCATCGAAAACTTTTAGATTTTCATTGAGTATTCAATGAAATATGAACAAAACTGAATATTCTCTTCTGACATATGCCATTGTTTATTTTCGATCTAGGCCTTCATACGAGAAACAAGTGTTGAATGATAAAACATATATTGCATCAAGGCAACAAAACTGACATATTGTGACAATATATTCATTTCAGGAAATAACTGACATTAGCAAATTATGCAGATTTTATCTGATAAGGAATGGCGCCAGTTTTACAAAGAATTCTGCCAAAAATATCAGCTGACGTTTTGTGCGTTCTAATTCTACTCCTGCAGCTTCCTCTCTCGCACTTCCCGCCTGTGGAACTCACTCCCGTATTCTTGCTTTTTTGACGGCTACGACCTCCAGAAATTTAAAAGCAAAGTTAATACTCACCTACTAACCACTGGCCTCTAGCTCTCTCCCCTCCCCTGTATAACCTTCCCTTTCTCTCCGCCCATGTACCTGTCATTGCACCTGCTTTCTCAGCTTTCTATTGTTCCTTTCTAACTAGCTTGTACTCCTCACTCTTTTCTAATTAATCTCTTTACATTTATGTAGCCCCCTGCACATCAGTGGCGTTTCCGCCTTGCTCGGGGTGAAATGATTAAAAAAAAAAAAAGGAGTGAGTCAGTTTATCAAATTCAATTGTAAATTCAGGCGGCTGGTTTCTGTGCAAACACACACACACACACACACACACACACAGAGAGAGAGAGAGAGAGAGAGAGAGAGAGAGAGAGAGAGAGTTCAACAATTCCTGCTTTTGATTTGACATATCTCATGGCTTGATGTTCCAAATGAAAATATATAAATTTCTGTTTTTGTGTGTATGACTCACATGTTTCGATACTCCAGATCAATATCACAAACACAGCTTTTTTCTCTCAAATTTCGAGGGTTCGATTCCAAAAAGAAAAACTCCCTGCATTTGTATGTATATATCACATGATTCTTTACTCCGATTCAATGTCAGTACATTCCTGTTTTTGTATGTATATCTCACATAATTCGATACTTCGACTCAATGTTAAGACATTCCTGCTTTTGTATGTATATATCACAGGATTCATTACTCCGACTCAATGTCAGTACATTCCTGCTTTTTTATATGTATACCTCACATAATTCGATATTCCGACTCAATGTTAAGACATGCCTGCTTTTTGGTATGTATATCATACATAATTCGATACTTCGACTCAATGGTAAGACAATCCTGCTTTTGTATGTATATCTCATGTAATTCGATACTCCGACTCAATGTTAAGACATTTCTGCTTTTGTATGTATATCTCACATACTTCTATACTCCGACTCAATGTTAAGACATTCCTGCTTTTTATGTGTACCTCACACAATTCAATACTCAGACTCAATGTTAAGACAATCCTGCTTTTGTATGTATATATCCCATAATTCGATACTCCGACTCAATGTTAAGACATTCTTGCTTTTGTATGTATATCTCACATACTTCTATACTCCGACTCAATGTTAAGACATTCCTGCTTTTGTATGTATATCTCACATAATTCGATACTCCAAATCAATGTTAAGACATTCCTGCTTTTTATGTGTACCTCACACAATTCGATACTCAGACTCAATGTTAAGACATTCCTGCTTTTGTATGTATATATCCCATAATTCGATACTCCGACTCAATGTTAAGACATTCCTGCTTTTTTTTATGTATATCTCACATAATTCGATACTCCAATTCATTTTTAAGTTATTCCTGATTTTGTATATATATCTTACATAATTCGATACTCTGAATCAATGTTAAGATATTCCTTCTTTTATGTGTATATATCACATGATTTATTACTCCGACTCAATGTCAGTACATTCTTGCTTTTGTGTGTATATATATCACATAATTCGTTACTCCGATTCAATGTCTGTATATTCCTACATTTGTATGTATATATCACATGATTCATTACTCCCACTCGATGTCAGTGCATTCCTGCTTTTGTATGTATATTTCACATAATTCGATACTCCGACTCAATGTTAAGATATTCCTGCTTTTTTGTATGTATATCTCAGAATTCGATACTGCAACTCAATGTTTTGACATACCTGCTTTTGTATGTATATCTCACATATTTCGATACTCCGATTCAATGTTAAGATATTCCTGCTTTTGTATGTATATCTCCCATAATTTGACACTCCGACTCAATGTTAAGACATTCCTGCTTTTGTATGTATATCTCCCATAATTTGACACGCCGATTCAATGTTAAGACATTCCTGCTTTTGTATGTATATCTCCCATAATTTGACACGCCGACTCAATGTTAAGACATTCCTGCTTTTGTATGTATATCTCCCATAATTTGACACGCCGACTCAATGATAAAACATTCCTGCTTTTGTATGTATATCTCCCATAATTTGACACGCCGACTCAATGTTAAGACATTCCTGCTTTTGTATGTATATCTCCCATAATTGGACACGCCGACTCAATGTTAAGACATTCCTGCTTTTGTATGTATATCTCCCATAATTTGACACGCCGACTCAATGTTAAGACATTCCTGCTTTTGTATGTATATCTCCCATAATTTGACACGCCGACTCAATGTTAAGACATTCCTGCTTTTGTATGTATATCTCCCATAATTTGACACGCCGACTCAATGTTAAGACATTCCTGCTTTTGTATGTATATCTCCCATAATTTGACACGCCGACTCAATGTTAAGACATTCCTGCTTTTGTATGTATATCTCCCATAATTTGACACGCCGACTCAATGTTAAGACATTCCTGCTTTTGTATGTATATCTCCCATAATTTGACACGCCGACTCAATGTTAAGACATTCCTGCTTTTGTATGTATATCTCCCATAATTTGACACGCCGACTCAATGTTAAGACATTCCTGCTTTTGTATGTATATCTCCCATAATTTGACACGCCGACTCAATGTTAAGATATTCCTTCTTTTTTGTATGTATATCTCAGAATTCGATACTGCAACTCAATGTTTTGACATACCTGCTTTTGTATGTATATCTCACATATTTCGATACTCCGATTCAATGTTAAGATATTCCTGCTTTTGTATGTTTATCTCACATAAGTCGATACTCGACTCAATGTTAAGACATTCCTGCTTTTTTGTATGTATATCTCCCATAATTTGACACGCCGACTCAATGTTAACACATTCATGCTTTTGTATGTATATCTCCCATAATTTGACACGCCGATTCAATGTTAAGACATTCCTGCTTTTGTATGTATATCTCCCATAATTTGACA
The DNA here is from genome assembly GCA_037127315.1 of Ascarosepion bandense. Classification (NCBI taxonomy): domain Eukaryota; kingdom Metazoa; phylum Mollusca; class Cephalopoda; order Sepiida; family Sepiidae; genus Ascarosepion; species Ascarosepion bandense. The sequence goes on from JBBBDQ010029001.1 coordinate 200,124, forward strand.
CGCCGACTCAATGTTAAGACATTCCTGCTTTTGTATGTATATCTCCCATAATTTGACACGCCGACTCAATGTTAAGACATTCCTGCTTTTGTATGTATATCTCCCATAATTTGACACGCCGATTCAATGTTAAGACATTCCTGCTTTTGTATGTATATCTCCCATAATTTGACACGCCGATTCAATGTTAAGACATTCCTGCTTTTGTATGTATATCTCCCATAATTTGACACGCCGACTCAATGTTAAGACATTCCTGCTTTTGTATGTATATCTCCCATAATTTGACACGCCGACTCAATGTTAAGACATTCCTGCTTTTGTATGTATATCTCCCATAATTTGACACGCCGACTCAATGTTAAGACATTCCCGCTTTTGTATGTATATCTCCCATAATTTGACACGCCGACTCAATGTTAAGACATTCCCGCTTTTGTATGTATATCTCCCATAATTTGACACGCCGACTCAATGTTAAGACATTCCCGCTTTTGTATGTATATCTCCCATAATTTGACACGTCGACTCAATGTTAAAACATTCCTGCTTTTGTATGTATATCTCCCATAATTTGACACGCCGACTCAATGTTAAGACATTCCTGCTTTTGTATGTATATCTCCCATAATTTGACACGCCGACTCAATGTTAAGACATTCCTGCTTTTGTATGTATATCTCCCATAATTTGACACGCCGACTCAATGTTAAGATATTCCTGCTTTTTTGTATGTATATCTCAGAATTCGATACTGCAACTCAATGTTTTGACATACCTGCTTTTGTATGTATATCTCACATATTTCGATGCTCCGATTCAATGTTAAGATATTCCTGCTTTTGTATGTATATCTCCCATAATTTGACACGCCGACTCAATGTTAAGACATTCCTGCTTTTGTATGTATATCTCCCATAATTTGACACGCCGACTCAATGTTAAGACATTCCTGCTTTTGTATGTATATCTCCCATAATTTGACACGCCGACTCAATGTTAAGACATTCCTGCTTTTGTATGTATATCTCCCATAATTTGACACGCCGACTCAATGTTAAGATATTCCTGCTTTTTTGTATGTATATCTCAGAATTCGATACTGCAACTCAATGTTTTGACATACCTGCTTTTGTATGTATATCTCACATATTTCGATACTCCGATTCAATGTTAAGATATTCCTGCTTTTGTATGTATATCTCCCATAATTTGACACGCCGACTCAATGTTAAGACATTCCTGCTTTTGTATGTATATCTCCCATAATTTGACACGCCGACTCAATGTTAAGACATTCCTGCTTTTGTATGTATATCTCCCATAATTTGACACGCCGACTCAATGTTAAGACATTCCTGCTTTTGTATGTATATCTCCCATAATTTGACACGCCGACTCAATGTTAAGACATTCCTGCTTTTGTATGTATATCTCCCATAATTTGACACGCCGACTCAATGTTAAGACATTCCTGCTTTTGTATATATATCTCCCATAATTTGACACGCCGACTCAATGTTAAGACATCCCTGCTTTTGTATGTATATCTCCCATAATTTGACACGCCGACTCAATGTTAAGACATTCCTGCTTTTGTATATATATCTCCCATAATTTGACACGCCGACTCAATGTTAAGACATTCCTGCTTTTGTATGTATATCTCCCATAATTTGACACGCCGACTCAATGTTAAGACATTCCTGCTTTTGTATGTATATCTCCCATAATTTGACACGCCGACTCAATGTTAAGACATTCCTGCTTTTGTATGTATATCTCCCATAATTTGACACGCCGACTCAATGTTAAGACATTCCTGCTTTTGTATGTATATCTCCCATAATTTGACACGCCTATTCAATGTTAAGACATTCCTGCTTTTGTATGTATATCTCCCATATTTTGACACGCCGATTCAATGTTAAGACATTCCTGCTTTTGTATGTATATCTCCCATAATTTGACACGCCGACTCAATGTTAAGACATTCCTGCTTTTGTATGTATATCTCCCATAATTTGACACGCCGACTCAATGTTAAGACATTCCTGCTTTTGTATGTATATCTCCCATAATTTGACACGCCGACTCAATGTTAAGACATTCCCGCTTTTGTATGTATATCTCCCATAATTTGACACGCCGACTCAATGTTAAGACATTCCTGCTTTTGTATGTATATCTCCCATAATTTGACACGCCGACTCAATGTTAAGACATTCCTGCTTTTGTATGTATATCTCCCATAATTTGACACGTCGACTCAATGTTAAAACATTCCTGCTTTTGTATGTATATCTCCCATAATTTGACACGCCGACTCAATGTTAAGACATTCCTGCTTTTGTATGTATATCTCCCATAATTTGACACGCCGACTCAATGTTAAGACATTCCTGCTTTTGTATGTATATCTCCCATAATTTGACACGCCGACTCAATGTTAAGATATTCCTGCTTTTTTGTATGTATATCTCAGAATTCGATACTGCAACTCAATGTTTTGACATACCTGCTTTTGTATGTATATCTCACATATTTCGATGCTCCGATTCAATGTTAAGATATTCCTGCTTTTGTATGTATATCTCCCATAATTTGACACGCCGACTCAATGTTAAGACATTCCTGCTTTTGTATGTATATCTCCCATAATTTGACACGCCGACTCAATGTTAAGACATTCCTGCTTTTGTATGTATATCTCCCATAATTTGACACGCCGACTCAATGTTAAAACATTCCTGCTTTTGTATGTATATCTCCCATAATTTGACACGCCGACTCAATGTTAAGACATTCCTGCTTTTGTATGTATATCTCCCATAATTTGACACGCCGACTCAATGTTAAGACATTCCTGCTTTTGTATGTATATCTCCCATAATTCGATACTCCAAGTCAATGTTAAGACATTCCTGCTTTTGTATGTATATATCCCATAATTTGACACGCCGACTCAATGTTAAGACATTCCTGCTTTTGTATGTATATCTCCCATAATTCGATACTCCAAGTCAATGTTAAGACATTCCTGCTTTTGTATGTATATCTCCCATTATTTGACACGCCGACTCAATGTTAAGACATTCCTGCTTTTGTATGTATATCTCCCATAATTTGACACGCCGACTCAATGTTAAGACATTCCTGCTTTTGTATGTATATCTCCCATTATTTGACACGCCGACTCAATGTTAAGACATTCCTGCTTTTGTATGTATATCTCCCATAATTTGACACGCCGACTCAATGTTAAGACATTCCTGCTTTTGTATGTATATCTCCCATAATTCGATACTCCAAGTCAATGTTAAGACATTCCTGCTTTTGTATGTATATATCCCATAATTTGACACGCCGACTCAATGTCATTGCTTTTTTGTATAGATGTAATCTCTTTTATCACATTTCTCACTGGCAAAGCTTCCCTCTTAATTTCTAACATTCTTGCTACCTACTATAATCAAATTTTCAACGCAACGCTTACAGCTATTTTATGTCTTCTTCTTCTTCTTCTTCTTCTTCTTCTTCTTCTTCTTCTTCTTCTTCTATGTACCCTATGCATGTCTCTCTATCGCTAGTGGGTCTTAGCACGCTTTCTCCTGTTACACTACAAAACCCTCCTTCTGTCATCCATCTGATCAGGCCCCTTTAAATATCTTATCCGCTGATTTCCCCTGTCTCTTTTTCTCTCTATCTGACCTGTTAGTATCAGGTTCTCCTTCCTCATTGCATGTCCGAGGAACTATAGCTGTCTCTTCCTGATGCTCAGTATTAATTTCCAAAATCTCATCATCGCTCAGGTGCTCAACCCATGATATCTAGAGCAGCCTTCTGTAGAACCACATTTCAATTGCTTCAAGTTTTTCCTTCATCTTTAATGATATGGTACAGCATTCACTGTCATATTGAAGAAGTGAAATCACATAGCAATCCAGTACTCTTTTTCTTTTGTTTCTACCGAAATTTTCCTGTTTCTTAATACTCTACTCAACTTCTGTGACGCGTCATTCGCCATGCCAATTCACCTTCGGATCTCTGTGTCGCACTTTCTGTATTCTGTTATAACACTTCCCAGGTATTTAAATTTTTGTACCTGCTTGATTTTATTATCCTCGACCTGTATTTGGCATTTTGGGCTGTTCTTTTTACTGATGACCATGCATTCGGTTTTCTTGCAGTTTATTTGTAGTCCTTTCTTGTCACTCTCTTCAGCTATCTTCTGTAGAAGATTTTATAGTTTCCTTTCCGTGTCTGCAACCAGCATTGTATCATCTGTGTACCTTATGTTGTTCAAATCGTGGCCTCCGATGGCAAATCTTTGCCTAACATCTAGGGTCCTCAGAATGGTCTCGCTGTACAAGTTGAATAGATCCGGTGAAAAGAGACATGGACGACCAAATGCTCGCGTATGGGACTTGACTGACTGATCTGGATAAAAGAATTGAATAGCAGGACATTTCGGTTCTATAGCCTTGGTTGGCAACCAGTCTAACGCAGAAAGAAACGGCATCCTTGTCTTACGCCCCTACTGGATCTTTTTATTTTATTTTCCTTTTTACTTATTATTATCTTTCACTCCCAGGAATTCTTCGTGTCCTAGTGGCATTGTCCATTTGCTTGGGGTGAAATGCTAAAAGAACTCTCACTTTTCGTTTCTCCAATTATAAATCTGAAACAGACTCCTGACTTTTGTATGTTACTGTCGATTGGTTTAATTTTTAAAGTTCATATCTGCACACATTTCTGTTTTTTTTTATCTCTTGGTTAAATTAATTCTTTAAATCTAATTATCTTCTTACATGCATAATAAACTCGGTTGGTTAGAGGTCATTAATGAAATTACTAACTTCTTTTTTCTCCTTTCTTTTCAGGAATGCTAATCACAGCTTCCCCTCTTTTCTCCCTTCTGGGAACCTAAAGAATATGTCAAAAACAAACTGTGATATTTTCTTTTCCTAATTTGGAAATATTTTATCGTAAAAATGCTCGGGGAGAAAGCGGCAATATAGCGCCTTTAAAAATTTCACAGCACAGGCTATAATCAACATTTCCAAATTCTTTCACATAGATTTCCTTAATTATAAATTCGCTGACTTAAAAATCGATAAATAAACAAATTTAGCACCGTGCATTCCCCAAAGAAAAGAAAATATAAAAGACTGATGAAAAGTCCATGGCTCGACTCATTTCTAAATGATACGATTTTTAATGACCACCAAGCATTAGAAAACTGGTCTTTTGGAAAAGAGTCGAAACTGAGAAGCTTCAGCTTTCTTTCTTGTCAATGCCCTTAATTCAATGGTAAATATATCAAACACATCAAATTCTAAGTGTTCTTCTGATAGCAGAAACCTGAATATCAATAGAGTAACAGTGTGCGTTGCGGTGCAATGGATATTGCCTTAGAATAAGAAATCAGAGAGCAGAGTTCAAATTCCAGTTGATTTAGTTGCATTCACTTACAAGCAAATACCCTTAGAAAAGTGATTAATCCATCTCTTCTCCCTTTAAGTTGCATAGCAGGGCAGATTGGGTTCTATAGCCTTGGTTGGCAACCAGTCTAACCCAAAAAGAAATGTCAATCTACTGCAGGAAAATATTTTGCCTAGTCAGTCATGGATCGAAAGAGACCTTCCAAGCTGGCACTTAACTGACTGATCTAGATAAAAGAATTGAATAGTAGGACAGATTGGGTTTCATAGCCTTGGTTGGCAACCAGTCTACCGCAGAAAGAAACGGCAACCTACTGCGAAAAAATCTACTGCCTAGTCAATCATGGATCGAAAGAGACATGAACTACCAAATGCTCGCGTATGGCAATTAACTGACTGATCTAGATAAAAGGATTGAATAGCAGGACAGATTGGGTTTCAGAGCCTTGGTTGGCAACCAGTCTACCGCAGAAAGAAACGGCAATCTACTGCGAAAAAATCTACTGCCTAGTCAATCATGGATCGAAAGAGACATGAACTACCAAATGCTCGCGTATGGCAATTAACTGACTGATCTAGATAAAAGGATTGAATAGCAGGACAGATTGGGTTTCAGAGCCTTGGTTGGCAACCAATCTACCGCAGAAAGAAACGGCAACCTACTACGGGAAAATCTTTTGCTTATTCAGTCATGGATCAAAAGAGACATGACTGCCCAAGTCTGTATCACGTATAGTAATTACCTGACTGACTGAAGAATACAACAAAATCTAACAAAGGATTTGGGAATATAAACCATTTCTTCAAATGTTGTGCCTCGAATTTTGACTGATGTACAGAAATATGTTCGACTTCAAATTTCATTTGATTTTTTTAATAATAGATACATGCATTGTCGGATCATCTATTTACTGACCCCAAGCAATGCATGATAACATTACTGAAGTTTATTTTAAAAAAGGTATTCTAATTCCAAAAAAATGCTTCCCTGCAGTGGCATCATTCTTCTTCTATGTGTCCTGTCCCTTCAGGACGCAGGCGATCATGGCTTTCCATGTTTCCCTATCCCTGGTGGCTCTTAGCACGCCTTCTCCTGTTACATCATGCAACCCTCGTTCTGTCATACACTAGCTCAAGCCCATGAATCTAGAATATAAATGTATAGAAACTAGGTTGGCCACAAAATGAGGGATCAGTTTATATATTAACTATAATGTAGAATTGATCTCCCATTTTATATCCACATTATAATTTCTTATAAACAGTTGGCATATATCTTCTTCTATGTGCCCTGTCCCTTCAGGACGTAGGCGATCATGGTTTTCCATGTTTCTCTATCCCTGGTGGCTCTTAGCACGCCTTCTCCCGTTACACCACGCAACCCTCGTTCTGTCATCCACTAGCTCAATCCCATTATATTCTAGAGAATATAAATGTATAGAAACTAGGCTGGCCACAAAATGAGATATCAGTTTATATATTAACTATAATGTAGAATTGATCTCCCATTTTATATCCACATTATAATTTCTTATAAACAGTTGGCATATATCTTCTTCTATGTGTCCTGTTCCTTCAGGACGTAGGCGATCATGGTTTTCCACGTCTCCCTGTCCATGGTGGCTCTTAGCACGCCTTCTCCCGTTACACCACGCAACCCTCGTTCTATCATCCACCTGATTAGGTCCTTCAAATATGTTATTCGTTGCTTTCCCCTGTCTCTTTTCCCCTCTATCTGGCCTGTTAGTATCAGGTTCTCCAAGCCCTCCTTCCTCATTGTATGTCCCAGGAAATTCTACTGTCTCTTCCTGATGCTCAGTATTAATTTTCTTTTCGTTTCCATCATTTCTAAGACCTCATCATTTCTTGCATGCTCGATCCATAATATTCGCTGTATCCTTCTGTAGAACCACATTTCAGTTGCTTCAAATTTATTCCTTCATCTTTGATGATATTGTCCAGCATTCACTGCCATACTGAAGAGCTGACAACACATAACAATACAGTACTCTCTTCTTTGTTTCTAGCGAAATTTTGCTGTTTCTTAATACTTTACTCAACTTCTGGAATGCTTCCTTCGCCATGCCAATTCGACTTCGGATCTCTCTCCCCAAAAGATGAGTATATTCAATGTGACTTCCATTATTTTCAATTACATCCTCAGCATAACCTCAAAGAACATCTCTTAAAAACGATTTACGTTGTTATCACATCCAACGTTTTTTCCTGTGGCAGTTATGTGGGTATTGATTTTATGATACTAGATCCTCCTGGCCGCTTTCTCCCAAACGATTTCACGTGGCATTCGTGTCAATGTTGGAAAAAGCCAGAAGTCGACCGGTGAGAAGTCAGATTTGCATAATCTCTTCAAGCTTTATGACTTGGCGCCACCGTTCTGACTTCGCACATTGTTACTCCTGGACAGGGTATCCTTTTCCAAAGCTTATAGAACAACTGAAGCCTTTTTTTACGTTTTGGTACCTTTCTCCCGTCGGATGTTATGACAACCGAAAACATAATTAGAGATTGATGTTTGATCCTGGAGTTGCTATTGACATGAACTGACCTATTGACTCAGCAAAATCTCAGTTGTTTCTTCATTCACAGGAAAGATTTTCTTGTTCGAGAATAGTCGGGCCCCTAAGCATTTTTTACGTTTTGGTACCTTTCTCCCGTCGGATGTTATGACAACCGAAAACATAATTAGAGCTGATGTTTGATCCTGGAGTTGCTATTGACATGAACTGACCTATTGACTCAGCGAACCTCAGTTGTTTCTTCATTCACAGGAAAGATTTTCTTGTTCGAGAATAGTCGGACCTCTAAGCATTTTTTACGTTTTGGTACCTTTCTCCCGTCGGATGTTATGACAACCGAAAACATAATTAGAGATTGATGTTTGATCCTGGAGTTGCTATTGACATGAACTGACCTATTGACTCAGCAAAATCTCAGTTGTTTCTTCATTCACAGGAAAGATTTTCTTGTTCGAGAATAGTCGGGCCCCTAAGCATTTTTTACGTTTTGGTACCTTTCTCCCGTCGGATGTTATGACAACCGAAAACATAATTAGAGATTGATGTTTGATCCTGGAGTTGCTATTGACATGAACTGACCTATTGACTCAGCAAAACCTCAGTTGTTTCTTCATTCACAGGAAAGATTTTCTTGTTCGAGAATAGTCGGACCTCTAAGCATTTTCTTGAACCTTTTCAGGTTTTCATATGCATTCGTAGGAGACTTGATGTCCTGGCGTATAATTTATGGCCCAGATTGACACGCACAGCCGTTCGTTATTATTTAACTGTTTTTATAGCTCAACAACCAATTTAGATTTTGGAATTTAGTTTTTTAAGGAACCTAAATTTATTTCTTGCTGCTCCCTAGTGCCGCCAGGCTTCCTCGGGATGCTGCTGCTCATCTTTCTGAAGTTTTGACATTGTATACTCTGTGCAAGGACATAGTATATTCAGGATGATCTAAGGGTCTTTTTTTTTTTTAAATCATCTCACCCCAAGCAAGGCATTCCACTGCCACTATTGCGCATGGGGCTACATAGGGGAAGGTAAAGAGAAGGAGTGGTTAAACATAGAGAATGTCAGGAGGAAGGTGACAGATGAGTAAGGATAGCGAGGATCAGGGTTGGGCAGATGGGAAGAGTGTCTGATAGAATGGGAGCAGGTTAGTGTGTTAGGAGGTGTCTATTGACTTTACATTTAAACTCCTGGAGATTGTAGCCGTCTGGGAAGCAATCGTTTGGAAGAGAATTCCACAGTCGGGAAGTGCGAGGAAAGAAACTGTTGGAGTAGAAGTTACGGTTGCATTTTATCGGTTTCACGGTTTTGATGCATGAAGTCTTTCAGAAATAGTATTCTTATTTTACGCGGTAAAACGGAAATCAATGAAGCGTCACAGGCTTTTGCCAGTTTTTTATACGCCAGACTATTTTAACTGGAATCAATATTCCATTTCTTTCATACCTGGTGACTTTAAACTGTTAATATTATTAATACAACAACTACTACTGCTACTACTACTATTATTATTATTGGTCAAGCATAAAAACAAATATGTTAAACAAGAAGAAAAAATTTTACCAAGAAATGTGGGATAACAAAAATATTACTGTAAAAGGCTAATACCGAAAACAGCTAAACCGGTTTATTGGTCCTTTATCATCAGAGCAAAGATCGAGGACGAAAAATGTGCACAACGAGTAAAAGTGAACACTAAAACTAAATGTTATATGAAAGAAAATATAACACTTACAGGCTAATTACTTAAACCACTCCTGTTTACAGAGACGTGGCTGGTAGGACCTAATCTAAACAGGTTTCCTCACTTTCAAACTGCTCAGCACTGAAAACATGTCTTGGTTATAAGATCTGGCATATGTTGTTTTTGTCAAATATTCAATTATCACTGAGTCTATTGTATTTCTATGGTTAGACACTATTATTATTATTATTATTGAGAGAGAGAGAGAGAGAGAGAGAGAGAGAAGGAGAGAGAGATAGATCATGATAAACGTGTAACGCTGGAGCACATCCCAATAAATCCGCTATGATAATATTATTATTAGTTTAGAACACAAATACCCAAACACTTATTGATTAAACTTATAGAGTTAGACACCGAGAAACTGTATCTATATAATTAAATTTGAAAGACTAGGAACCCAAGTGCAATTTGCTATAGAATATTTTTTGTCAATAGTCCATTTTTAATTAACACTGTGTTAATTATGGAAGAATGATATAATGATGCTTTATTGTTTCTTTCTTATTTTACCAATTCTTAAACCTTCGGGATTTCTGGATGTGAATTAAAAAACAGATGGAAAAGAGAAGGGATGTAAAAACGATAAAAACAACATCAAATGTGGAAAGAATAGTACCAGACATAGTAGGTGCGCTTGGAATTATAAAAAAAGAAACTCAACATCACATTGAAAAATCCTTGGAAATCCCAGATTAAGTCAGATACAAAAATTGTCTTGATAAGAACAGCTCACACACTAAGAAGAATTTTGTCTATGTACCGCTTATGATGTTATGTGATTTAAAAGAAAAACAAACGATGAAATTGTCGTGGAGTTGTAGCGAAACTTTACCGCAAAGTTGTGGTGACCGGTTTGTGCTGGAGGTAAGAAACGAAACAAGAAGGTAGGTGCAAAACAGTGTATTAGTATAACAAGAAGCAAGATATTCACAGGAAGTGTTAATAATAAGTAATATAGAAATAAGTAAGTCTGAAGGTATTATTATGCTACCTGACTAGTAGCTGTCGTCAACTGCTGCACTTGACTGCTCGTAACCAACTGCTTTCTGGAAGTCACGTAGGTAAATTATATATAGCAACAAGAATAGTTCATTCCTCGTAGGAGGGTACCATAACAAAATGTACTTATAACAGCACACTACCACCTCCCTTCGGTCTTCCCGCAAACTTTGTAAATAGTGTTACTATAGCAGGAATCGATATATAGTAATTATCATCTAAGAGAAGTAAGACCGATTTTATAACACTGCTGCCTTACGGTCAACCCAGTTATGGGAATGATTTCGGGAGTAAAGGTCGAGGATAAATCCGGAGCCGGAGTCCCTAATACTCTCAGGAAAGAATCTAGCTGCGACATAAATATTTGCACTGATTCAGATTCTGTCACCTATGAAGATGAATCAAAAGGCATGAGAGCAGAATTCCTTGAAAACAACAGCTTTGAAATCACTGAATCAAAAAACCACATTATTCAAATAATCAACAAATCGCATAGATGTCAGAAATAGACAGTTGCCAGATATTGACAGGGTGGGCCAATATTTGCACTGAAAAATCTGCAAATTTTACGGGAAGAAAACTAAAAGAAATTGTTATAAACATCACCCAGACCCATTTACAGAAATAGGACCCGTAACAATTATATGGAACTTTACAATGCACAAAGACAGAACAATGAAATCTAATCGCCCAAACATCGTGAAGAAATTGCGCATACAACAAAATCAAAGGAAATAATAATTTATACTGGAAAAAACTCTTCCACCAACAATGAGACACTTGGTCATCAAAACTCCGACTTTGAACCTGGTGACTTAACGCCAAATTAATTAATAAAACGAAAGCGAACAAAATGGAATCGTGAATAATATAAACAAGTCATGACATCTTTTTTTTCCCACTGAACTCAAAAATTCACAAATGGACATCAAGGGTCAGAAATAGCAAATATTTTTTTTTTAATCGTATCACCCCGAGCAAGGCGGTAATGCCACTGGTGTGCAGGGGGCTACGTAATAGTGAAAAGATTGGAAAAGAGAAAGCCGGAAACCAAATCTTAAACAGGGAACAAGGGATGAGCCTGTTAACCTGTTCAATAGACGTGGGTGGAGTATGAACCGGGCGAGGGAATAAAATAAAACCCTATCTTGAGCCAAATATGAGAGCAGAATTCCTTGAAGACAACAGTTGAAATTACTTAAGAAAAAAAAACAAAAAACAAAAAAAAAAACCCAAAAAAATCGTTCCAGTAATCATCAAAGTCACTCGCAGACAAATGTCAAAAAGACACTGGCTTCAAAAAATTCATTTGACAAAGTCCAATAAACATAACGTGCAAAGATATAACGCTGCATTGCAAACAATTTTTATGGACAGACTAATAGAAAACATCACAGAAGTAAATCATGTCATAAAATGCAACGGCCTTGACTGCTACTGAAAAAATTATCAAGACAAATAGAAGATTAAAAAACAAACACTTGGCAGGAGAATTAAAGGAAGAAATCAGTAGTAAAAAAAGTAAAGGTATTACATAAAATTCCACCAGTCAAGGAAACACTTCAGCAGAAACTGCAAATACAGGCACAATGAATGAGACGATATGAAAAGCGTTATAGATTATTTCGACAAAATAAGATATTCCAAACAGACTTCAAGAAGTTTTCTTGGGAAATTGGAAAAGCAGTTATAGAAATAAAAAATCCACCATCTATTGAAGAAGTGCAAAACTTTTGGGAGAATATTCGGAACAATCTAAATGAATCTAATCCCAATGCAGAGTGGATGAAATGAGAATAAGAGAGAATGAAGGATAAAATTGTGCAAAATGGAAAAATATAAGCCAAAAATAATGTTAGGCATGCTTCAATAAAATTCCAACAAATCTTCAGGAAATGACAAGGTGCAAGTTGTTTTTATTTTCCAACATTCGATAGCATCAACTGTGAACACGACCACAATGTGCTGACCACGTTGAGGAAAAACCCAAAGCTCTAGATACATGCATAAAAATCTACACATTCAGTTACAAATGAAAAGAAAAAAACTCAACACATGATTAAACGGTAATAAGTCCAAAATTTATTTCGGTATTTGTAAAAAATTACAAATTGCTTCCTAAATTCTGGATTTATAACCATTTAAATATGTGTTTAGATTTTTATCTATATATCATATTGCTCTGGATAATATCCATTTTTATCTATTTAATATATTACATTAATCAGATATTTGTTTTTCATTTTTACGGGTTTGCTATTATTTCCCCACACCCTCTATCTATCTATCTATCTATCTATCTATCTATCTATCTATCTATCTATCTATCTATCTATCTATCTATATATAATGTCTATGTGTGCCTTCTTCTAACGAGCGCCCATAGCCCAGAGATAGAATCACCGACTGTCGCCATTTCGGTCAGGTTTCAATCCTAGGTTAGAAGCAATCGGTGTCTAACCGTGCTGATGAGCTGTGATACAGCGAAACAGATCTGTCTGCGGATGACTATATATATATATATATATATATATCACGTGAAAGTACAAGTAGATTAAAAACCCACTGCTTAAGCATTTATTTTATAAAGAGTGCTCGATACAGAGTAGAGCCTAATATTGTAATTTTGTTATGGGCTATAAAAGCATAATATCACTACACAAAATGTTCATGTTTCAGAACAAAACTGTTTCTCTTCAGGTGATATGTTAAAATGAAGAGGAACAGTTTTGTTCTGAAACATGAAAATTCTTGTGTAGTGATATTATGTTTTTATAAACTATTGTAATAAACAAAATTACAGTATATATATATATATATATATATATATATATATATATATATATATATATATATGGACTTACATTTTGATACAGTAGTCCGGTGTAAAAGTTGTTGATCTCTAAATAAATAATATCTCTATTTTGACGTGTATTATGCTAGCTAGAAATTATTTGTATTCAGTTCTAAATTAAGAAAACTTCCTACGAAAATTGGAATTTATATGTATTCGCTTATATGAAAATGTATTTACCAAAGAACCACTACTTACAGAAAGGTAATTATTATATATAATAAATATATTCCTATATCTAGTCTAATGTTAGGCTTTTTCTTATTTCTGCGCGTGGCTAGTTACTATCTTGAAAATAAAGTTGGAATATTAGCCCCCTGAGAAATTTTCTGGCGTGGGTTTACCGTAATCAGCTGCAGTCATGACCTATGAAGAAATCAACATTGGGTAGCCAGCGGTGATATGTTTGATGCGCGACATTACTTTTTACAGAAATGCACTCTTATAACGGTTTATAAGATATGTGTATCTGTGAACGTACGAAGAGGACACACACATTTCTTGTTTCCATAATAACCGATTTCGTTGATTTGTCACTGTGTCTTAAGCAACCAGGAAACAAATTTTAGATGTTGTATTAACCCTCTAGGGCCATTCGTATCATATTAGTGGGGGATCTGTTTATTACTTCATAACAATATAGAACTGATCCCCCACTCTATGCCCAGTAGAAGCCTTAAACCTCTAGGGCCTATTCGTATCATATTAGTGGGGGATCTGTTTATTACTTCATAACAATATAGAACTGATCCCCCACTTTATGCCCAGTAGAAGCCTTAAACCTCTATGGCCATTCGTATCATATTAGTGGGGGATCTGTTTATTACTTCATAACAATATAGAACTGATCCCCCACTTTATGCCCAGTAGAAGCCTTAAACCTCTAGGGCCATTCTGTATCATATTAGTGGGGGATCTGTTTATTACTTCATAACAATATAGAACTGATCCCCCACTTTATGCCCAGTAGAAGCCTTAAACCTCTAGGGCCATTCGTATCATATTAGTGGGGGATCTGTTTATTACTTCATAACAATATAGAACTGATCCCCCACTTTATGCCCAGTAGAAGCCTTAACCCTCTAGGGCCATTCGTGTCATATTTGATACAGTATGAAAACAAGCCTTGAAAGAAATATTTTCCTGAAAAATTTTTTAAGAGAAATATTTTATAAATTTCAAATGAAAGCAGTACTGACTTGAGCAGTCAGTACTGCTTTCATTTGAAATTTATAAAATGGATACCAAATGTTTCCTTATAGGGAAATACCAAATGTTTCATTATAGGGAAATACTGTATCAAATATGATACGAATGGCCCTAGAGGGTTAAAATAATCCTAGAAATAAATTCAGAAAGCAGAACCCAGGAAAAATAATAGAAAGATAAAACTAAAAGTGCACACAGAAAACAAATATTCCTATATAAACAGTTAATTAGCATCTGATGTATAAAGATTTTTATGCTTATTTTGTGAGCCAAATCCCATCTTAGTAATTTCAACATTGCGACAAAATTATATATATATTAATCAAGAGCAAAATCTGTGGTGTCAGTAAAATATGTGTGACGGTAGGCAAAAGAAACAGAGGTCAACCACCAAAGACGCGAGCTGGACAATATTCACTCGTGGACAAGACTTTCCCTCCACCAACTTAATTCGGCTGCTCTCGATCTTGTTTCCATAATAACCGATTTCGTTGATTTCTGTCATTGTGTCTTAAGCAACCAGGAAACAAATTTTAGATGTTGTATTAACCCTCTAGGGCCATTCGTATCATATTTGATACAGTATGAAAACAAGCCTTGAAAGAAATATTTTCCTGAATTTTTTTTTAACCCTCTAGGGCCATTCGTATCATATTTGATACAGTATGAAAACAAGCCTTGAAAGAAATATTTTCCTGAAATTTTTTTTAACCCTCTAGGGCCATTCGTATCATATTTGATACAGTATGAAAACAAGCCTTGAAAGAAATATTTTCCTGAAATTTTTTTAACCCTCTAGGGCCATTCGTATCATATTTGATACAGTATGAAAACAAGCCTTGAAAGAAATATTTTCCTGAAAAATTTTTTAAGAGAAATATTTTATAAATTTCAAATGAAAGCAGTACTGACTGCTCAGTCAATGAATACCAAATGTTTCCTTATAGGGAAATACCAAATGTTTCCTTATAGGGAAATACTGTATCAAATATGATACGAATGGCCCTAGAGGGTTAACACGACTAGCAGAACCTATAATGATTTAATACAAATGCAAATTGAAGACACCAAGATCCTTTTACCCCCCTCCGTCTTTTTAACCCTCTAGGGCCATTCGTATCATATTTGATACAGTATGAAAACAAGCCTTGAAAGAAATATTTTCCTGAAAAATTTTTTAAGAGAAATATTTTATAAATTTCAAATGAAAGCAGTACTGACTGCTCAGTCAATGGATACCAAATGTTTCCTTATAGGGAAATACCAAATGTTTCCTTATAGGGAAATACTGTATCAAATATGATACGAATTGCCCTAGAGGGTTAAATAGTAATTAGTGGGGGATCTGTTTATTACTTCATAACAATATAGAACTGATCCCCCACTTTATGCCCAGTAGAAGCCTTAACCCTCTAGGGCCATTCGTATCATATTTGATACAGTATGAAAACAAGCCTTGAAAGAAATATTTTCCTGAATAATTTTTTAAGAGAAATATTTTATAAATTTCAAATGAAAGCAGTACTGACTGCTCAGTCAATGAATACCAAATGTTTCCTTGTAGGGAAATACCAAATGTTTCCTTATAGGGAAATACTGTATCAAATATGATACGAATGGCCCTAGAGGGTTAAAATAATCCTAGAAATAAATTCAGAAAGCAGAACCCAGGAAAAATAATAGAAAGATAAAACTAAAAGTGCACACAGAAAACAAATATTCCTATATAAACAGTTAATTAACATCTGATGTATAAAGATTTTTATGCTTATTTTGTGAGCCAAATCCCATCTTAGTAATTTCAACATTGCGACAAAATTATATATATATTAATCAAGAGCAAAATCTGTGGTGTCAGTAAGATATGTGTGACGGTAGGCAAAAGAAACAGAGGTCAACCACCAAAGACGCGAGCTGGACAATATTCACTCGTGGACAAGACTTTCCCTCCACCAACTTAATTCGGCTGCTCTCGATCGATCCCCGAGTAGAAGGATATCTTATGTTAATGCGCACTCTGCAACATGAGAAGTGGGCGATTGATGATCTAAACTTATTTATAAATGGAACGTTGTCTGTGTGTGTGTGTGTCTGTGTGTGTGTCCGTTACCTTTTGACTCCGAAACGGCTGAACTGATTTTCTTGAAAATTTACACAGTTGTACTATAAGCGTCTGCAAGTGTTCTTAGCTAGGTTTTGTGTCGAGCTACCCCCGATAAATATCGAAAATCGATAATCGAAAAAATCAGGTTATAGAAGGAGTGGTCCGATTTTAATCAAATTTCATACACTCATAGACAAAGACATAAGAAACGATATTCAGAAGTTTCATGGTTGCAGTTCTTACAGTAGAGCAGAAAATCGATAATATATGTATATATATATATAAAAGGCAAGATGTTTGTGTGTGCGTCTGTTTATCTGCCTGTATATCTGTATTTTTTTCAGCCCTTTTATTTTAGTTTTTGCTTCGGGTTTGGCTCTAAGTAGGTATAATTGTTGTTCTTAGTCTCAGCCATCATTACTCAGAGGACTTATTTAGCCTTTAAAATCCAATTTACTACAAAAAAAACTTATTTGATATTGATACCAGGAAATCAAAATTTAACTTACATTCATTCATTTTTCTTTCAGTCTACGGTTTCGCTTTAACTGGAAACAACTATTGCTTTTCAGTCTTTCGTGCCAACGTCCAAAGAGTCTGAACTCCAGGACCATAGATTAGTTTTAAAGCTTTCATTACACCCGAGCAACGCCGGCTATACTGCTAGTTGATAATATAATTAGTAAAATGCTCAACAAATTGAATTTACAAATTTTTCAATAAACAAAAAAAAAAAAGGAAGTAAAATAATAGGTCATAATAATACACATCAAAAAATTATCCCGCAGTAGGTTGCCAACCAAGGCTATAGAAGCCAATCTGTTCTGCTATTTAACCCGTAAATGGAAGGAAGAGACGGATTAATACCTTTCTCAAGGGTATTTGCGCGTAAGTGAATACAATGGACTCAACTGGAATTCGAACTCGGCTCCCCAATTTCTCGTTCCGAGCCGATATCCACTGCACCACAACGCAGTTTTTCGATTATTCTACTGTCTTTCCCGAATATGTCAAAATTCTATTTTTGTATATCTGCTACACTCATTTCCTGTTCGTATTCGATCGTTTTGCTCCCAGTAAAGTTTCTGGAGTATTCTAATGTTTATCACTTGGCCGTGTGCTCCAGACGTAGACTCAGTGGAAATAAGTCCATCAGTAACTGAACATTACTAAAAATAAGAACTAGATGAGATAATTCTGGACAGGTTTGGTCAATCGAGAACAATCTATCCTCTTAGATTAATAAAAAAAAAAGCCACAGTTTGAAATTTATTGAAGCTTTACCTGATCGACAAGTACTTGTTTTTTTTGTTTTTTTTTAATCATTTCACCCCCGAGCAAGGCGGAAACGCCACTGATGTGCAGGGGGTTACATAAATGTAAAGAGATTAATTAGAAAAGAGTGAGGAGTACAAACTAGTTAGAAAGGAACAATAGAAAGCAGTTGTGATGACAGATACATAGGTGGAGAGAAAGGGAAGGTTATACGGGGGTGGGCAGAGAGCTAGAGTCCAGTGGTTAGTAGATGAGTATTGACTTTGCATTTAAATTTCTGGAGGTTGTAGCCGTCAGGAAAGCAAGAATACGGGAGCGAGTTCCACAGGCGGGAAGTGCGAGAGGAAGGTTGGATGGTACAACAGCCAAACCATTGTGATAATAACAGCAAACATAATTGGCGAATAATGTTTACAAAATAAGCTTGTTTCCAATTTTTTTTATCCTTTCTTCATGAGTAATAGTAGACATTGTTGTTGTAATGCAGTGGATATATATATATATATATATATATATATATATATATATATATATATATATATATATATATTAATCATTTCACCTCAAGCAAGGCATTCCACTGACACTATTGTGCAAAGGGTTAAATAGGAGAAGGTGATGTGAAAGAGTGGTCAAATATAGGAAATGTCAGAGGGAGGGTGATAAACAGATAGGGATACAGAGGATGAGGGTTGGGGAGGTGAGAAGAGTGTTTGAGAGAATGGAAACGAGTGTGTTAGGAGGTGTCTATTGACCATACATTTAAACTCCTGAAAATTGTAACTGTCGGGGAAGCAAGCATGTGGAAGGGAATTCTACAGGCGGAACGTGGGAGAAAAGAAGCTGTTAGAGTAGAAACTGAAGTTAAATTTTATCGGTTTCACTGTAAAAGGGTGGGACCTAGTTGCTAATCTAGTATCTCTTTCAAATTCGTACCTAGGGGGCACCAGTGATCTAAGTTCATCGGAGCAGAATACTCAGAATGAGAAATTGAAAAGCCGGGTTCGAATTCCAGTTGCAAATCCACCTATGAGTTAAAATAGCAGGACAGATTTGATTCTATAGCATTTGTTGGCAATCAGTCTACCGGAGAAAATAAGGGCAACCTACTGCGGGATAATCTTCTGTCCAGTCAGTCATGTCTTTTTGGAGATATAATCGCCCAAGCGTGTATCACGTATGGCACTTAACTGCCATAAATAATTAGTATTCGTTTCTCTTTCATATAAAGTTTGGACGTGAATCGATAAGTTATTCCATGTCACTAAATATTACGCAACAACCATACCTAATCAGTAGCTGGTAATTTAAGGCTCTTTTGTTGGCGACTAATCTCTTATGGGAGAAGATAGACATTGGTGTCATTTGCGTAGTCATTTGAGAACCGGAATAGATAAAAAGAGATAAAAAAAATGGAGACAATTCTGTCAGACAATATCGGCAGACGATTTGTTTGTTTACGTTGATATATTGATCCAAAATGGTAAAACTGCCATTGCTATTTGTTTCATATCCTTCTAATAATTTTGGACATAATTTTCTTCTACGCACCTTTTCTTTTCCTGGACATAAAAATATCAGTTTATGTATGCGCGGGAATTTCATTGATATATACTCGTACGTGTCTTGGCTTCTATAAAGTTCGTGTGCACTTTACAAAATTTATAACTTTATTTGTATTTCTGATAAAAATAATCTGTAAAAACTGTTATAAAGTTTAAAGTACCTAGTTTTAAGTATAGTTATTGAATAATTCTTTACCACAAAATTTGCAACAATTTTTAGATAAGTAAAAATATTTTTTTTTTCAGAATCAGTTTGATCCATGGCTTCAACTGACATGTGAAAACAATTGTGTATGCAACCAAACCTAATTCATTAGAAGATTTGAAAGCTAAAATAACTCATGTGATTTCAGACATTACTGTAAATCAGTTGGCAAATGTTTTCCGTGAACATGTCCTCCATCATTAGCAATACAATGGGTAATACGATTTTGCAAATCCTATTATCATTTGTATTGCTAATGAAGAAGGACACGTGGAAACTTAAATAAAATTTTAATAAAACCTTAAAGATATAGATTTACTTTTTTCTAATCCTTTTTACAAATTATTTCTATCGCAAATACAAATAAAGTTATACATTTTTTAAAGTGCACACGAACTTTTTGGACACCCTGTATATACAAGCATACATATTCAAATTCAGGGTCTTTTTCACTCTTGTTGGGGGAACATCTCTCTGACTAACAATGTTATTAGAGATGTAGCCATACTAACCCCGCTTAACAATTTCGGGTTGATGATACTATTTAACCCATAGTTGTGGTGGGTGGTCTTTGATTCCGAGGAGTTTATTCACCTTTTAACAGCTGTCATTTTTGTTTTGAATTTTTTTTGTGTAATGTAAATAAAAGATTAAATCACCGTTTTTCAACCTTTTACCCTTGAGTAACCCTTAAAATGAATTACATGTCTCAAAATAAATAGCATATTTTTGTCATTTTATTTATATCGCAGTTCACGTAGTAGATATCAAAGTATATATATATATATTTGAATAATTAGTTTAAAGAAAAATTAATACTTCTTTGTCAAAATATTCGATAATGCTAAATAAAATTCATAGTGTTCATTTATAATACTTCATCAGGCAGTTTTTATCCACACAAAAATATTCTGAACTCAAATGTAAAAAATGAACATAAAAAACCAATATCATATACCTATAATAATATAAGGAAAATAATATGACTGGCCTGGCAGGGTTCCTGACTTACCCCACTGTGACTTTTATCTTTGGGGTTGGTTAAAGGAGCAAGATTACTATACAAGCCAAGATTTTGGGAGAACTTGAAAGGGGACTATGCCTTCCATACCACAAGAGTTTCTGCTGAAATCAGATGACGCGATTCCTGGGCGGCTGGAGAAGCTGGTAGCAAATTTGGTGTTCATGAAATATTTTAAATAAAACCTCATGCTAAACGTTTTCCTCTCATATCTATTTGTTGTAAAAATTATAACTAATAAATAAATTATAAGGATTTTAAAATAGAGAGTTACTTTTTAATCACCTTGCATATTTTTTATGTTAACAATCGTTGGATGATTGCTCACATTTTTTCTGGCAGAGTGAGGAATTAGTCTCAAGGAGAATTATCCCGTTTAGGGGTACGCAGAAATTAAACCATTGGCGGTGAATGGGTGTTCTCTCAGGTAGGCTCATTGCCTTGGGAGCCGATTGAGACTTTAACTCAATCAAGACCTAAAGTAGAAATAGTACATACAAACCATCGCTAATGGCACTGTCGGTTATCTTTATTGTGTTAGACTATCCCTACTAACCTTTACTTTTATAAGAATCAGTTAAGAACGGAAATACAGTCCTGATATCATATACAAGCAGGATCTACCAATTCTTCACTTTCCATTTTCGATGGTCCAAATATGACTCCGTGGTCTTTTGAGTTATGATTTATTTTCCACTCTACAATCCCTCTCCCACAGACGAAACGACACAAGCCTCTGTCGCTATTTCCCTTCCTTAGTTTTAACAGTTCTTACAATTTCTTAAAGATATCAATTATTTTCGAAAATATAACTTCAACAAAAGTACAGGGTAAAACAGGCATATCACTGCTTTTAGTTGTTATGTTCACACAAACATGTACATTTTTTTTAATCATTTCACCCCAAGCAAGGCATTCCACTGCCACTATTGCGCATGGGGCTACATAGGGGAAGGTAAAGAGAAGGAGTGGTTAGACATAGGGAATGTCAGGAGGAAGGTGACAGATGAGTAAGGATACCGAGGATGAGGGTTGGGCAGATGGGAAGAGTGTTTGATAGAATGGGAGTAGATTAGTGTGTTAGGAGGTGTCTATTGACCTTACATTTAAACTCCTGGAGATTGTAGCCATCGGGGAAGCAATCGTGTGGAAGAGAATTCCACGGTCGGGAAGTGCGAGGAAAGAAACTGTTGGAGTAGAAGTTACGGTTGCATTTTATCGGTTTCACTGTAAAAGGATGGGATCTAGTTGCTAATCTAGTATCTCGTTCAAATTCGTATTCATAAAAGCTGAAAATTCTCTATCATGTATTCAGTTAAGAGTGCAGAATAAAATCTTAATTTTAGTAATTCAAAACTCACAAGAAAATTAAATTCCGACATTAAATGATTCTTTCTGTGTCTCTGACACAGGTAAGCTTGTTCTTGATATAGGATTCGCGTTCTTGACCATGGCAATTTAGGTGGTCGTGTTTTTTTTTTTTTTTATAAGTGAGTAGCCCGAGACTAACGGGCCTCAGGGATTGATACATGTTTTAGACAGGAGCTCGAGTTTGGACTGAAGAAAATGGAGTTCCACTTCCGGATAGTTGGAACTTAATCCCTTTGCTGTAGGAGATGGTATACCTGGGATTACCTGAGATTACCTGGGATTTACATTTTTTGTAGATCGCTTTGCTAGTTTTGTTCATTTTTATTTTAATTGGTTTCATGAGTGTATTGGTTGGTGGAAGACTAGTAGGAAGTTTGAATTTGAGTTTGAGTTTTGTTTAACGGCTTATCAACACCCCTGTGGGTTATTTAATGCCAGTAAAGTTGGGTTTTAAGATTTCTTTTTAATGTTTGGCTATAGTGAGAAGGTTGGTTTAGTCAGATTTTGACGCATTTCTTAATTATTAATTTTTATTTTAGAAAACTGAAGATGTCTTCCAGTTTTGTATTCAAAAATGTAATGCTGGTAATAATCTTTTCCTTAAAAAATGTACATATTTCTATAAAAGTATTTTTTATACTTTCATAGTGTTTTGACCCAGCTTGGGGATGGATAAACTATTTGATCATAGTTGGAACCCCAACAGGTGCTACCATCCCGGATCAAGGTAAACCTAGGAACAACTACAATTAAGAGGTGGTTCCGTGCTCCTCACAACCTCTCAATCAATAGTAGACAGTGAGATAGACACAATCACAAGAGCTACATGTATAAATAAACTTGTTAGAATCGTCCGGAGATAATGCCGTAGCATTACACTTCATCAAGGTATCGAGTAGCCCCCATGAGAAAATGGTGTACAAAACCGATCACAAAATTATAGTACAAAAGCCCCACTATTATACAGCTGCTGATAGGGAACCCTCTTTCGAAGTTGCTCAATATATATATGTCATGAATACACTTCTACGAGTGCACCGAATCGCCTCATTAGTCATGTTATGTTTTCGAATCATGACAAGTTTCGGGTCTTTCAACACTATACTTATTCATCCAAAGAGACCCTACCAGAACAATGCTATTTTACAACCATTTCTAGGGTTTCAAGGCTATTGCAATCATTAAGTGCAAATCAAGCATACATTAAAAGAGCGACTTTAAATAAATTATTGAAGAAAATGTGCGGTTTGAAAATGATCCGATAAATGTCAAAAATATGAATAAGTTAAACTAAAGGAATATAAATTAAGTCTTTTGAACATTTCACTCATTGATTTCAAAATGAATGCAAAGAACTGAACAGGTCTGCGTATTTAATTATAGATATTTCTCAAGAATTAATGTATTTATTTCAAATGTACGTATTTATTTTATATATATATATATATATATATATATATATATATGATAAATACGTATATTTAAAATAAATACATTAATCATTGAGAAATATCTATTATTAAGTATATATATATATATATATATATATATATATATATATATATATATATATTATAAATTATATTTTAGAACATGTACAAAATTTTATATATATCTACTACAAATCGTACATTTGTTTCGACATTGAAACTACAATGTCTCTTCAGGTGGTGTGGACAGGAATGTAAAGCCTCTTTTCTTATATTTGTTGAGTTGTATGTGGGATGTTGATGGGGGTTAGTGATAAGATGTTGATGGGAGTTAGTGATATATATATATATATATATATATATATATTACCATATATAAATATATACCATATATATGTTAATAATAATAATAATAATAATAATAATAATAATAATAATAATTATTATTATTATTATTATTATTATTATAGTATACTGCAACTCAATAGCTATAGAGCTATATTTTTCTTATATTTTATTTTGTTTATTTTATCTTTTCCAATATTTAAATTCGTCTTTCCTTTTTCTTTTCTTCTCTTTTCTTTTATTATTCCTTTTCCATTTTATTTATTTTTTTAATTTAATGTTTTCTTCTTCCGCTTTAAATTGTTTGAGATGTCTGGCTTTCCGTGGTAAACATTGCTACACGTTTGTCTTTTGAGTCGTACACACACCGTTCTCTTTGGGGTGTTATAATCTCCCACCCGACTTAATTTATCTCATTAGCTGACCTTGTTTTTATTTATATTCAGTTTTTTATTTTATAAATATATAGTTTTAAAATCTACATATCTGTATATTATAAAATTAATTAACAGCATTTTACTACCTGATGATGGTGTTTTAACACCGAAACTTTATAGCTATTGAGCTGAGTAGTCTATAATAATAATTATAATAATAATATATATATATATATATATATATGTATGTATACGGTAATTATTATTATTATAATTATATATATATATATGCAAACATAATAAACGACTACTACTATCATTCGACCGCGAACTGTTTAATACACTCAATATAATTGTCATTGTTGTTAATGACTGATCTAAGCCGAAAGCTCAGAAAGAACTAAATAAAAAATATGTATCTCCATTGTGATTTTCATTCTTCTTACAACGATTACGCTATTAAGCTTATCAGATGTTATGAAAACAATTTACATAAAATAAATCGATATATATATATATATATATATATATATATATATATATATATATATCGATTTATTTTATATTATATTATGCTTATATTATTATATATATATATAATATTATTATTATATATATATATAATATATATATATATATAATATTATATTATTATATATATATCGATTTATTTTATATTATATTATGCTTATATTATTATATATATATAATATTATTATTATATATATAATATATATATATATATATATATAAATATAATATTATATTATTATATATATATCGATTTATTTTATATTATGTTATGCTTATATTATTATTTATTTTATATATATTATGCTCTCATTATGATTGAGCTCTCTGGAGAAAAAATTTTAAAAACACTTTCCACTTCTGCTATATGCGTGACTCTTCAGAAACGAATTGAGTTCTTTCGGTGACTGGCGTGTATATACACTGCTTATATACAACACGTTAAAATTTCCCTCCGCAGATTCCATGCGTCGATGGCTTAGGGAGTGGCGACTCCGACTGACACCAAATTGGTCGAGTTTCGATCCCGGCCAGATGCAAGTGGATGCGTCTAGCCCCACTGATCAGCTGTGATGTAGCGAAACAGGCTTGTATGTGGATGACTAATATATATTGCGTGTATTTTGGCAGAATTTTTTCATTAATACAGGTTTGATTGAATAATATAGACAAGTTCTGTCTATTTATTTTGTGTAAGATCCTTTCGTATGATCTGATTAGCTTGATACTGCTGTCATGAAAAGATGACAAAAAATCGGTATTGAAGTATGTTAGTGGAGGTGTCGAAATTTATTTTATTTATGCCTATAATCGACGGGAGAGGTCATAGTTATTATACTTACCCCTACACCATAGTAGTAGCAGTTGCCAGACCAATCCTCTCATGCCACTAGACTCTCAATTGACCAAAAACCCACTACCACCATTCCTTCTCGGCCTGCAGCTACGTGCGACACAAAAAATGGACTTGTTTAATTTTCTCTGTATAACTCCACTCTGTTAATAATTTAAATGTTCTATGTTCACTGAATATTAAATGTTCATCCTTTGATAATGGCTTATGTAAGCCGAAAACTCAGACCTGATAAAAAAAATCAACAATTACTGCGATTTCTTGTCGTCTTTTCATGACAACACTATCAAGCTAATTAGATCATACGAAAGGATCTTACACAAAATAGACAGAACTTTTCTATATTATTCAATGAAACCTGTATTAATATATATATATATATATATATATATATAAATATGTGTGTGTGTGTGTGTGTGTGTGTGTGTGTGTGTGTGTGTTTGTATTGGAGTGCAAAGTGTATGTGATTAATTTTCTCACTTTATTAGAAAAGAGATGATGTCAAATTGTAACCATTTCTTACTGAAAATATATTTTCTTTTCTATTCTTATACATCGGACGTGTATTGATCTAATGCCACACAGAATCGTAAAGAAATACTCATAAAAAGGATGTTTTGATAAATATTTATATATAAAATTATAACAGAAGGAAATAAATTTAATAGATTTACATAGATGTCTTTCAATTTATTTCATTTAAGTCATGATAAAGTAATGCATATATTTGCGTCTCTAGGCTTAGTGGAAAGGCATATCGTTAACAAGTTTTATATTGACCGATATGAGTCGATATGCAGCTGAATAAACAAACAAAAGAGGGACAGTGGAAAACAGCGCACGATAATGAGCTTCAGTAAAGAAGAAACAAGGCATAAATCTCTACTCTTGTTCAAAACACCAGGGAGCAGACGTTAGAAGTATCCAGTTGAAAGGGACTTTATAAGAAACTGAAAAACCAATTCTAAGCAGGGAAACAAGTTATAAATTCCTACTCCTGTTTAAAACACCAGGGAGCAGATGTTAAAGTATTCAGTTGAAAGGGCCTTTAGAAGAAACCGGAAATCCAGTCCTAAGCAGGGAAACAAGTCATTAACCCCTAATCCTGTTCCAAATGCCGGTGAGGAGACGTTACAAGTCTAGAGTTGGTGTAGATTTTACAAGAAACCGGAAATCCAATCCTAATTAGGGAAACAACTCATAAACTCCTACTCCTGTTCGAAACACTAGGGAGCAGACGTTAGAAGTATCTAGTTGAAAGGGCCTTTAGAAGAAACCGAAAAATCCAATACTAAGCAGGGAAACAAGTCATTAACCCCTAATCCTGTTCCAAAGGCCGGTGAGGAGACGTTACAAGTCTAGAGTTAGTGCAGATTTTATAAGAAACCGGAAATCCAATCCTAATCAGGGAAACAACTCATAAACTCCTACTCCTGTTCGAAACACTAGGGAGCAGACGTTAGAAGTATCTAGTTGAAAGGGCCTTTAGAAGAAACCGAAAAATCCAATACTAAGCAGGGAAACAAGTCATTAACCCCTAATCCTGTTCCAAAAGGCCGGTGAGGAGACGTTACAAGTCTAGAGTTAGTGCAGATTTTATAAGAAACCGGAAATCCAATCCTAATCAGGGAAACAACTCATAAACTCCTACTCCTGTTCGAAACACTAGGGAGCAGACGTTAGAAGTATCTAGTTGAAAGGGCCTTTAGAAGAAACCGGAAATCCAATACTAAGCAGGGAAACAAGTCATTAACCCCTAATCCTGTTCCAAAGGCCGGTGAGGAGACGTTACAAGTCTAGAGTTGATGCAGACTTTTGAAAGAACCGCAAACCCAATCCTAAACAGGAAACAAAGCATAAACACCTACTCTTGTTTTAAAGGCTGTTGAAGAGACGTTAGAAGTATAGAGTTGAAATAGACTTTAGAAGAAACCGGAATATTAATGTTATTTCTTTCTCATTTATAATGAAATATTATGTTTCAAATTTCGGATTTAAATGTCAATTGCACATAATTAGAGCGAGGAAGACGGGCAAAAAAAGGGAGAAGATTATGTAATTTGTCACATTTGGTGTAGGGAAATAATTCAGTAGAAAATACTGAAACTAGGTATTTGTCTGTATTTCTCAGATGAGGTAGTATTTAAACTATTTATATTATTCGGACTATTGTCCTCATCTTCGTTGCCATTTTCACAACGTTTCGGCCGTTGTACAGTCCGACCTTCTTCAGGTGCCAGAACTTTTGAACTGAACCCTTTTATTACTATTACTGGGAGCGTACAACGTCGTGAAAAGGGCAGATGAAGACAATAGACTGAAGATAACTTTTAATCCATTTTACAAACTTGTTTGTTGCGTTTTGCTTCCCAAATTTTACTCAGTTTTCATCTTGACCCGCTGTGAAGATTTTAATGAACGATGTTGACAAAAGAATTAGGAGAAAAAGAAACCGAGAAGGAATAGCTATAAATTATATGAATAAAGTTGTTTTTCTCTTTCAAAGATTTGATAGAAATGCTAAGCAATCTTGACATATGTGTTCGGTTTCTTTTTTTTTTACGGTATATCAACCCCCTTGGGCCATTTAATGCCGAGGCATTCAGTCAGTTAAATGCCATACGTGATACACACTTGGGCGATCATGTCTCGAAAGAAACATGACTGACTGGGCAGAAGGTTATCCCACAATAGGTTGCCATTACTTTCTGCGGTAGACTGGTTACCGACCAAGGCTACAGAAACCAATCTGTTCTGTTATTTAACCCATAACTGGAGGGAATAGACAGATTAATATCTTTCCCAAGGGTATTTGTGTGAAAGTGAATGCAAGGAATTTAGCTGGTAAAATTTATTTTGGCTAAAACAATTCACGAGTGTTGAATGATTCTCCTGAGAAAGGAAACCAGATTTTTTTGGAAACAATACAGAGGAGAAGGAGGAAGAGGAAGAGGAGGGTGGACATGTGCGCAACCATTACCCGATAGAGGGGAAGACAAGAAAGTTAGAAATATAATTTACCAATCCCTCTTCTTTTCCTCTGCGCCAGTTCGGGCCGATACCAATAAAAGTGAATGCACGAAGAGACATAAAGAAAAATCCGAGATTCGAGTCGTGAGGACGGACGAAGATTGACCACACGTTACTACTGTCTAAGCGTAACTTCGACAGGTCAGCCTTGAGTCGAACCTGTCAGGAAATTACCAAAAATCAATTGAACAAACTCCGTTAACTATACTTCAGCCAACCTTTACCATCTTAACCTATTGTCGCGTCCAATTTTGGGACAATTTAGATTGACATCCCTGCATGTACACTAATAACGAGGTCATTGTATAATATACTCAAGTTGAATAGTCATACTTTTTTATGATTTCTTATTTTTCTCAGAGTATATATTTAATTTTTTTTATTATTACTGTACATCTTCACTCTGTTCGGATCAAACTGAGGCGGGATATTGACACTTCTCGGCCTGAGATCAAGTAATCACAATGTGAGGCAGAACGGATCGTGGGTTAAAGAAATTAATCTATCAACTACAGTGTAGAACGTTTCGGACGACCGAGGAGAGAAAAAGAAGCTATTTTTGATTATGGTGAACCATAGGCTGATAGCAGGGGGCGTTACACTAAGGCATATAATGAGGAACGAGAGCTTGGAGAATCTGATGCTCACAGGACATATGGAGAGAAAGAGAAACAAGGGAAACCTTGAATGGGTTGTGCAAGTGGATGGCAGAGCAGGTTTTGAGGGGGTAACAGGAGAAAGCGTGCTAAGGACCACTAGAAATTAGAAGTAGGGAGATGTAGAAAACCATGATGGCCTACGTCATAAAAGAAGAAGAAGAAGAAGAAGAAGAAGAAGAAGAAGAAGAAGAAGAAGAAGAAGATCACTAATTCATTTACTCTCGCTCATGAACAGACATACACAGTATGTCAATCCTTAGAGCGCATCTCTAACTGGTTATAGTCTGACTACTGTAATTAATAAAAATATTATTACTAAATTTACGGAGAGGTATACAGATAGCTGTCTCATAAAAAGTGTTAACCAGTTTAAAGATATTCCTAGGTATTGAAACGACATTACAAGTAGGTTATCTGGCCGGGGACAAATCTAATCTAGGTGTTAACAGTTGGCCTATAGAAGAAACTGTAAAAACCCTAAGTGCCAGTTAAGAAAAGGTGAGAAAAAAAAGTTACTCCACGAAAAGACAGGTGTTCAGGATCCGAAACCATGTGAAGAAAATTTAGCTGGTAAAATTTATTTTGGCTAAAACAATTCACCGGTGTTGAATGATTCGCCTGGTGAATGATTCGAGCTGGTAAAGGTTGGCTGAAGTATAGTTAACGGAGTTTGTGGCACTGAACGAAATATTTACGGTGGCTAATATGGGGATGAGGATGTGCGCTGTGGTGCAGTGGATATCGGCTCGGAACAAGAAACCGCAGTTGAATTCGTTGCATTCGCATACCCGCACATACCCTTGGGAAAGGCACGAATAACTCGATTTTTCCTCCACCTATGGGATAAATAGCAGAATAAATTGGGTTCTATAACCTTGGTTGGCAACACGTCTAACGCAGAAAGTAATGGCAACCTACTGATGGATAATCTTCTGCCCAGTCAGTCATGTCTCTTTCGAGACATGATCGCCCAAGCGTCTATCACGTATGGCACTTAACTGACTGACTGACTGAATCTTAATTCACTATGAAAAAATATGAACATAACACTTCCAATTAACTAAAATTCGAATAATTAGAATCGTGTTTTGAGCAGCATCACGGGATTTATTATTATTATTATTGTGTCATTTTTCATCATATTTCGATTTCTGCTTTGGTCTCACTACCAACCAAGTCTGCGGGGAGACCTAAGGCAGGTCGTGGCGTGTTGTTATGACTCCATTTCATGTTTTTCTATCTTCCCTATCATCCCTAGCATTACATAAATAAAGTTTTCCTTAGTGTGTGGGCTGTACTTAATAAGACAATTTTTTGTATATCTCTTAAGCTGGGGTTTCCAGGGATTCTTTCAATGTGTTGTTTTGTTCCATTTTGTATCATTCCAAGTGCACCTACTATCACTGGCACAACTCTTGTTTTCAATTTCCACATTTTTTCTATTTCAATTTCCAGGTCTTTATATTTTGACAGTTTTTCAAATTCCTTGATTGCTATGTTACAATCCGCTGGACAAGCCATATCAATTAATAGACAAGTTTTCTCCTTCTGGTTTTTAACAATAATGTCTGGCTTGTTTGCTTCAATTTTTCTGTCTGTGTAGATGGTGCAATCCCATAGAATGGTTACATCTTCTATTTCTGTAACCGGTGCTGGGTGATGTTTATACCAGTGTTTGTTTACAGATTTTCCATAATGTTTGCACATTCCCCAATGTAAATATTGCCCAACTCTATCGTGGCGATTTTTATATTCATTTGGAGCAAGCACCGAACAGCCTGAGATTAGGTGGTCTATTGTTTCTTGGTGTTTATCACCAAACCTGCATTTTCGATCCATATTATTATGCATAATATTTGCCTGAAAGATTCTAGTGAAAAGACTTTGGTCTTGCACTGCAAGAATAAAGCCTTCAGTTTCAGACTTTAATCCAGATGCACGTAACCATCGATGAGTATTAACTTTGTCAACATTGGATTTATTTGCACGTTCTGGATATTGGCCATGCAGAGGTTTGTCTTGCCAGCGCTGTTTCATCTGTTCAGGAGCTTTATCTTTGGCTTTCATTTTCATATTTTTTGCCGCAATAGTTGGTTCTTGGCTTCTGTTTTGCTTTTCTACAGAATCTACTAACTGTAAATCTTGTTTGTATTTACTGCCTTCTTTTATTATTGAATATTTTTTCTTTCTTTCTTCATGTTGCCTTACTAATTGTATCATCCAATCCTTTGTTGTTTCTATGTTTGTTAGTAAGCCAATAGTTGTTGTCTTGTATGACAATTCCAGCTGAATAAGACCTCTTCCACCTTCTTTACGGGGTATGTATAGACGGTCTACATCAGCCTTTGGATGATGCATCTTATGCTTAGAAAGAAGCTTTCTTGTTTTAGAATCCATTCGCCTGATGTCGTTTAGAGTCCAGTTTAAGATGTTGAAGCTATATTGGACAACTGTGATTGCAAGGCTATTAATGGCGATAAATCTGTTCTGAGAATTCAATTCAGTTTTTAATATCATTCGTAGCCTTCTGTAGTACTCTTTACGCACTATTTCTTTCATTTTTTTTATGGTGAATGTTTTCACTCTCATTTACACCTAGGTATTTATAAGCTTCTTCTGGCTTCAATTCTTTTATTGTTACAGCAGGGTCTAAGCTAACTGAGGATGTTTCTTGTATTGATCCACGTAAAACTGTAGCTTTAGCACATTTATGCAAATTTATTATTATTATTATTATTATTATTATTATTAGTAGTAGTAGTAGTATATCTTCTTCCGCGCGGCTTTTCACATTCAACCGGTGGTACTGGATTGTGTGTGTGTTTCCGACAAGAAACACGACCTCAAACACATAGCTTCTTTCACTGAATATTTACAGAGACAAACAACGCAGACTTCTAAAGCAACGATGAGATCAATCAGTTAAGTTCCCTACGTGATACACACTTATGCGATCATGTCTCGAAAGAGACATGACTGATTAGGCAGAAGATTATCCCACAGTAGGTTGCCATTGCTTACTGCGGTAATCCGGTTGCCAGCCAAGGCTAGAGAACTCAATCTGTCCTGTTATTTAACCCATAACTGGAGGGAAGAGACGGATTAATACCTTTCGCTAGGGTATTTGTGCGTAAGTGAATGCAAGGAATTCAACTGGAATTCGAACTCTGATCTCCGATTTCTCATTCCGAGACGATATCCACTGCACCACAAAATGATGAGATACTAGGCTTTGTTTCGATTTTCATCATGTAGGTTTGTTTGTATAAACCTCAATGCTTCAGTGATAGCTGCCGCAAATGTAACCTGAACGTCTTGCATTCTGGCAACCTCAATCCGGAGGCCAGTATACTTTGTAAGATTCACAATTTCTTTAACCTTAATATTATGGTCACCCAGGAGAGCCACATTGTTGAAGAAGCATTGTAGTGGTTTTTTTTCAACAATGGTGTCCTCAAGAACGTGGTTTGTTTGGGTGCTGAAACACCATCTTGAATCTCTAGCTGGTGGTGGTACCATTTCAAGCGATTGAAAACGTCCAAGTCAAGATTGCATCATTGAGTCAACCAAACCAAACCAAACATCACCGTTGTTGAAATACTTCTACTCCAACAGTTTCTTTCCTCGCACTTCGCGACTGTGGAATTCCCTTCCACATGATTGCTTCCCCGACGGATACAATCTCCAGGAGTTTAAATGTAAGGTCAATAGACACCTCCTAACACACTAACCTGCTCCCATTCCTCCTGACATTCCCTATGTCTAACATTCATTCCTCCTGACATTCCCTATGTCTAACATTCATTCCTCCTGACATTCCCCATGTCTAACCACTCCTTCTCTTTACCTTCCCTATGTAACCCCATGCGCAATAGTGGCAGTGGAATGCCTTGCTTGGGGTGAGATGATTAAAAAAAATACTAACTATTATGCTATGTTCATTAGAGACAAAGAAAATAGTCCTATACTGTTATGTGGTATCTGTCCTTCTGTATGACAGTAAATGTCGGACGATCTCCTCAAGATAGGCTCGAGGCAGCAGAAATGTGGTTCTACAGAAGGATGCTGAGGATGCCATGGCCCAAACACGTGGGCAACGATGATGTGTTGGAGAGAATTCAAAGGAGAAGGAACCCCATACTTAACATCAGAAGGAGACAGCTGAAGTTTCTGGGACGTGTAATGAGGAAGAAAGGCCTCACAATACTCACATGACGACAATATTCACTAGACGAATAGAAGGGAAGAGACAGGGGAAGGCAGCGCGAGACGTATTTGATAAACTTGAGCAAAAGGATGGCGGAGCGGGGTTTGGGTGAGATACCAAGAGGAAAATATTGAAAGCGACAAGAGACAGGGCCAAGTGGAAGTCCATGATTGCCTAGGTACTGAAGAGGCAGGGCACATGAAGAAGAGTGTCGATGACAGTAAGGGCAATTGGAGATATTTTGCAATAGGAAACTGGACATTAAAATAGAAGCATCATTAACAGCAAATATAGTTATTCTGTGATGACCCTGACATTTTGAAATAGAGGTTGAGAAATATGTTCGGATAGTTCAATACTATATTAGCGAAAAAGAATGAAGACTAATGTCAGTTTCTTAAGGAAATTTAACGTTTATATATTCGAAAAATATTTTCAAACGTTTTTTTTTTTTGCTAAATGTTTTATCCAGTTTATTTTTTAAATAAAAAATAAGTAAATTTTGGTCAGTTTAAACGCAACGAACATCTAAAATGTTTGGCGCAATGAAACAGTTATAATTCGAATGAATATCTTAAAATCAAAACAAAGAATAAATTAACAACAATTAATTGAACTGAACCCATCAACGCTTATATATATATATATATATATATATATATATATGTGTGTGTGTGTGTGTGTGTGTGTGTGTGTGTGTGTGTGTGTAAGTGTGTAATAAACAAATGGATGGCGGGGTGGGTTTTGGGAAAGATACCAAGAGGAAAATATTGAGAGCGACAAGAGACAGGGCCAAGTGGAATTCTAGGATCGCCTACGTTTTGAAGGGACACGAGATATGAAGAAGAAAAAGAATGTGTAAATATTATATTTTACCATCTTTGTATCTGAAAGTTCATATATCATCATAAAATATCCAATGTGTTTATTTCGAGTGATTACTTAAAGACAGTAAACAAGTCGACGATTATCGATTTGGTATACAGACCATATATTAAAATAAATTTATTAATAGCGAACAAAGTATAGATACCGTAGATTATAAAAAACGATGCATTGCTAAAAGATCTTTTAAAAACAGTTTCAAAATTGTTTGTATTTACAGTGGGCTATGATAAGTTTTTAACCACGCTTGTTTACAGCAATTTTGGGAAGTCATGAGAAACCATTTTCCGAACTTCAAAGATGTCGCCAACAGGATGGAAATATCGTCATGTGTTGTAAAAAGACTCTGAACAACCTAAGCTATCAAAGAAGAGTTGCAAGAAAGAAGTCCTTGAGTTCAGATGTTAACAAAAACAGACCTATGGATTGAGTGAGAGAATTCAAGAACAAAGATTGTGAATTTTGGCAGCCTGTAATTTGGTCAGATGAAAGTAAATTCTGCCAATATTCGAATTCGAGACAGGTTTATGTTCAGAGAAATTAGAATGAGACTTGGAACACTGAATGTCTGCAAGCGACCGTGAAACATGGAGGGATTGGAGTAATGGTGTGGGAGGCTGTCTGATTTGGAGGGAAATCCGAGCTTTTGACCAGTGGTGGTCCAAAATACTGTCAAATATTAAAGAAAGGACTACTCATACTATTGCGGATGTGCGTTGTGGTGCAGTGGATATCGGCTCGGAATGAGAAATTGGGAAGCCGAGTTCGAATTCCAGTTGAATTCCTTGCATTCACTTACGCGCAAATAGCCCTGCGAAAGGTATTAATCCGTTTCTTTCTACCAGTTATGGGTTAAATAACAGAATAGATTGAGTTCTCTAGCCTTTGCTGGCAACCAGCCTACCGCAGAAAGCAATGGCAACCTACTGCGGGATAATCTTCTGCCCAGTCAGTCATGTCTCTTTCGAGACATGATCGCATAAGTGTGTATCACGTATAGCACTTAACTGACTGACTGATCTCATCGTTGCTTTAGAAGTCTGCGTTGTTTGTCTCTGTAAATATTCAGTGAAAGAAGCTACCTGTTTGAGGTCGTGTTTCTTGTCGGAAACACACACACAATCCAGTACCACCGGTTGAATGTGAAAAGCCGCACGGAAGAACATATACTACTACTACTACTACTACTACTAATAATAATAATAATAAATCCCGTGATGCTGCTCAAAACACGATTCTAATTATTCGAATTTTAGTTGATTGGAAGTGTTATGTTCATATTTTTTCATAGTGAATTAAGATTCAATCAGTCAGTCAGTTAAGTGCCATACGTGATAGACGCTTGGGCGATCATGTCTCGAAAGAGACATGACTGACTGGGCAGAAGATTTTTCCCGCAGTAGGTTGCCATTACTTTCTGCGTTAGACGTGTTGCCAACCAAGGTTATAGAACCCAATTTATCCTGCTATTTATGGCACATAACTGACTCCTACTATTAGAAATCAATCAGTTTGACAAGAATGTCTACTTTTTCCAAGAAGAAGGAGCGCCATGTCATACGAGCAAAATAGCAATAGCTTGGAAACAATCTCAAGGAATCAAGTCACTGCCATGGGTACCTCAACATCCTGACATCAATCTAATAGAGCACGTTTGGAAGCACCTTGGTTGAAAACTTCGAGAGCGTGCAAACAAAATCACGCCAGTGGCAACAATTAACGAAACAATCCATAAAAAATCGAATACAACCCTTGAAACTAACTAATGGAAGACCTACTCCATCAGTTAAGTGCCATACGTAATACACGCTTTGGGCGATCATGTCTCGAAAGAGACATGACTGACTGGGCAGAAGATTATCCCGCAGTAGGTTGCCCTTATTTTCTCCGGTAGACTGATTGTCAACAAATGCTATAGAATCAAATCTGTCCTGCTATTTTAATTCATAGGTGGATTTGCAACTGGAATTCGAACCCGGTTTTTCAATTTCTCATTCTGAGTATTCTGCTCCGATGAACTTAGATTACTGGTGCCCCCTAGGTACGAATTTGCAAGAGATACTAGATTAGCAACTAGGTCCCACCCTTTTACAGTGAAACCGATAAAATTTAACAGTAGGTTGCCATTGCTTTCTGCTGTAGACTGGTTGCTACCCAGGCTATAGAATCCAATCTGTCCTGTTATTTAACCCATAACTGGAGAGAAGAGACAGATTAGTACCTTTCCCAAGTGTATTTGTGCGTAAGTGAATGCAAGGAATTCAACTGGAATTAGAACTCGGCTCCCCGATATTTCGTTTCGAACCGATATCCCTTACACCATAACGCCCACCCCTACTCCATACTAGTTCCAAATACTGTTTATTTATGTTGAGTTGGGATTACGTAATTAAATTTTGAAATTCGACGTAGTATATTTCACCGGCTAAAAACTTTTCTTAGGCCACTGTAGATCAGATATCTGATTTCTGTAAATTTTCAATATTGAATCATGTTTCAATATTTTTTTTAAATTTTGTATTTTTAAAATTTTTTAAAATTTTGTATAAATTTGTTCAATTAATGCTAATTTTTCTTAAAGTTCTGTCAATTTTGAACCTGTGTATGACAAAATCAACCTTGTAATAACAATAATACTAATAATAGTAATAGATTTCGTTACGAGCATAAAACTGACCTTCCTTTTCTTTGTGTAAATGATATCCACGTGATTTAGATTTGAACGTGGATAAAAATATGGGTTCCTACTACGCTACCTAACCACATCGCGACTGAAAAAAACTCACCAATTAATAACCCATAATATTAATCTAATAAACTTTATTCCAAATTCCAAAATCTAGAAACGCAGAAAATATCCAAATATTTAATTATAAATTAGTAAAGAAATAAATAAAATAAACAAACTCACGGTAAGAACGATAAACAATCTAGCACTAAACAAAAAACGGGAAAAATCAAGTTTCCCTGCCATCACTGCCCATAAATATTTGACGGTCTATATGTCAGTCAGTTAAGTGCCATATGTGAAACACGCTTGGGCGATCATGTCCCGAAAAAGACATGACTGACTGGGCAGAAGATTATCCCGCAGTAGGTTGCCATTGCTTTCTGCGGTAGACTGGTTGCCGACCAAAGCTATAGAACCCAATCTGTCCTGCTTTTTAACCCATAACTGGAAAGAAGAGACGGATTAATACCTTTCCCAAGGGTATTTGCGCGTAAGTGAATACAATGGATTCAACTGGAACTTGAACTCGGCTCCCCGGCTTCTCGTTTCGAGCCGATATCCACTGTACCACAACGCACATCCGCCGGTCTATATGTAGACAACCTAAACAAAGAATAATAACAAATAGTCTGATGATCTCTTAAGTAGAGCTGATTTCTCTGCTTACACAAATGCAATATATATATATATATATATATATATATATATATATATATATATATATATATATATATATATTGTATTGAGGCAGCAGATAATTTTCTAAACATATATTGCTAAATATAACAGACAATGAATGTCTATTATGTTTAATCATGAGCCGTTCTAAACATCGTATTTTGGCTTTAATTTCAGGTGAAAATAAAGACAAAAATTATCCAACATTTGGAAATTTTTTGACATGTTGGTTCTAAGCTTTTGACTCACATGACCCATCTTCAGAGTTCATAGAGGTTACAGGGACGTTAACAGAAAGGCATCCACCGTCAAAGATGATACACACACACACACACACACACACACACACACACACACACACACACACACACACACACACACATATATATATATAAAATCAGTATAATAATACTTCCGAATATTATTTAAATAATTCATGATGTTTTACAAAGGAGCTCTAGATAAAGAACAGGTGAACCGGATCAGATGAGGTAGCAATATTCTAAGCATTAACGAATGGCAAACTTTTAGATCAGTAAAACAGATTCTGTAGAGAAAAAATTATCAAACACGAGACTGTGAATCAACTTTCGTAGCAGCTGACCTTGCAATGGATTCAATAGTCTTTCCACTTTATGTTAGCCGTGAACGTTGGCACGAGAAGGCGTAACGAGTCGTTCTCTTGGAGGTTAACATCAGACAAGGAAAGCAGAAAAAAGTCTCTCTGGTGATTAATAGAGAGCAGTTTAGTTTTGGAGGCGTTAAAGTTAACAAACCATCCATTGCCCACGTTAACGCCAGACTTAAGGTTGTTTTGGATATCACCTGCCATTTTGACATTATCAAACTGATCAGACTTAATAGCAAGACAGGAGTCAAGCTTTCGAGTAGAGAGCACTAACCCAGTCGTTGTTCCGCCGAAGGGTAGATTCACGACTGGGAAAAGATAGACATATATTTTTGGCCTGGCTATATGGCCGGGAAGACCCACATTAAAAAAAACCTTGTGTCACATCAC
The DNA here is from genome assembly GCA_037127315.1 of Ascarosepion bandense. NCBI lineage: Eukaryota > Metazoa > Mollusca > Cephalopoda > Sepiida > Sepiidae > Ascarosepion > Ascarosepion bandense. Next base: position 239,196 of record JBBBDQ010029001.1, read on the forward strand.
GCCTTACGTGGGAATGTGGGTAAATACCGTCAATGGTTGGGTCATCAGTGTAGATACCAAGTTGAGAGTTGATGCCATCGAGAATGTCATTAACGAAAATTAAAAACAAAGTATGACCAAGGACGAAGGCCTTAGTACGCAGGGAATTGGAAGAGTGGTCGTTCAGAATCACTTTCATTTCACGGTTGGATAGAAAAAAATTGGGCCAGTTTAAATATTTTTCCGGAGACACCATAATTTTCCAGCTTGTGAAGAAGACCTGTATGCCAAACCCCGTCAAGCGTTTTCGAGATACCCAAAGCTACAGCCTGGGGTACAGCATTCTTCTTATCTAGAGCTTGACAGATTCTTTTCGCAATTATCGTCAGCACGTCAGCGGTTGACCTGGAAAAAACGAAAGCCATAATGGCTGCCCGAAAAACTTCACTGCAATGTGAGATGCTTAACCAATTCAGTATTAATTAAGGCCTCTATGAGTTTTACGAAAAGACGTAGAAATATAATAGGTCGATAGTTGGAAGGAGTCGGACGGCTCACTAGTGTTCTTAAACAGATGAACAACAGATGATGGCTTCCAGCAGGCAGGAAAGCAAGGGGTATCGAGGCATTTATTATACAGTTTAGAAAGAACTGAAGCACCTTTTTTAATCAGTATTACAGTATAACATCAAGGTCACATGGATTGTGGGTGTACAGGTTAAGAATGGTAGTAGAAACCATTGAAGTGACTATATTCAGACAATACAGACATTGTAAAAACATTTTGTTGTCAAGTTATATTTGTGGAAAAGATTGCGTAAATGCAGATTTATATGAACAGTCCCAGATAAAATTCGAACGCGGTTTTTAGGTTCCATTTTACCGTACCGACAACCGTAAATCCTGAACTTGACTAATAAATGTTTTGTTTTCGATTTTCTAATCGGGTGCGAACTTTTGCAATGATTATATATATATATATATATATATATATATATATATATATATATATTAGTCATCCACATACAACCCGGTTTCGCTGTATCACAGCTCATCAGTGTGGCTAGAGACATCCACTTGCTTCTGGCCCGGATCGAAACTCGACCGATTTGGCGTTAGTCGGATTTGCTGACCCCTAAGCCATAAGTGCAGGGAGAAGGGAAATTTTAGCGTTGTATATAGTAGTGTATGCACACACCCGTCACCGAAAGAACTCAATTCATTCCCTAAGAGTAATGCATACATTGCAGAAGTGGAAACTGTTTTAAAATTTTCTTTTCTAGAGAGCTCAATCGTAATCATATATATATATATATATATATATATTTAGTATATCGAGGCAGCAAGTAATTTTCTAGACATATGCCATTAAATATAAGAAACAATGAATGTCTATTATGTTTAATCATGAGCCGTTCTAAACGTCGTATTTTTGCTTTAATTTCAGTTGAAAATAAAGACAAAAATTCTCCAACATTTACCAACAAATACTTCAATTCGAACAGGACAACCATATTACTACACAGGTAGGCTTAGAAGAAAACCAATAAATAATTATCCAAATGTTGGAGAATTTTTGTCTTTATTTTCAACTGAAATTAAAGCAAAAATACGACGTTTAGAACGGCTCATGATTAAACATAATAGACATTCATTGTCTCTTATATTTAATAGCATATGTCTAGAATATATATATATATATATATATATATATATATATATATATATATAGTCATCCGCTGACAGATCTGTTTCGCTGTATCACAGCTAATCAGTACGGTTAGACTCCGATTGCTTTTAACCCACCGAATTGGCGTCAGTCGGCGATTCTACCTCTGGGCGATGGATGTTCGGTAAAAGAAGGCAGACTTTTTAGCGCGTATATTGTCATTATACACGCCCAATAGCCACAATGCTCTAATCCATTACTGAATGAGCGATGCTCATTATATAAAGAGAGGGAAAGAGAGAGAGAGAGAGAGAGAGAGAGAGGGAGTGAGAGAGAGAATAGAAAAGTTAACACATAATTAAACGGTTATAAAACCAGAATTTATTTGGGCTGTTGTAAAAAATCAAAATCAGATAATTTTTAGGGTTATGTTCTCCGTTTTTACGGGTTTGTCATTATTTTCTATATAACGGGATTTACAAACCATATACTAAATATTCTAACAACCATAAATACGTCCACAAAGTTTATAACCACCACTATAGAATACTAAACAATATCCATAAATCTATTCAATTTAGATTATTTTCTAACTTTAGTAATAAGGCTATTTTTGATAAGATAAAAATTAAATATATTCAGGCTTTAGCTAAAAGTAATAACAATGTAAGTTTAGAATACTCTGATGAAAGCAAAGAAGGCAAACATAGAGCGAAATCACGCAAACGAAACAAAATATGGTTCAACCCACCTTTTAGTAATAAGGCCAAAAATAACATCGGTAAAATTTACCTACATTTGATCCACAAACATTTCAATCATTCCTCTACACTAAAAAAGCTTTTCAATAAAAATAACTAGCAGTATAGACCAGCGTTGCTCGGGTGTAATGCAAGCTTTAAAACTAATCCATGATCCTGGAAATCAGACTCTTTGGACGTTGGCACGAAAGACTAAAAAGCAATAGTTGTTTCCGTAGACTGAAAGAAAAATGAATGGATGTAATTCAAATTTTGATTTCCTGATATCGATATCAAATAAGTTTTTTCGTCGTAAACTGAATTTTGAAGGCTAAATAAGTCCTCTGAGTAAATGGTATCATGGCTGAAACTAAGAACTACAATTATCCCTATTTAGAGCCAAACCCGAAGCAAAAACTAAAATAAAAGAGCTGAAAAAATACAGACATACAGGCATATAAACAGACACACACACGCACACAAACATCTTGCCTTATATATATATATATATATATATATATATATATATATATATATATTAGAGAAAATTTGCAAAATTCAAAGGTGTCGGATGCACATTTCGACATGAGATCTCTAACAGAGATTCCACATCACCTCAGATATTATCGATTTTCTGCACTATTGTAAGAACTGCAACCTTGAAATTTCTGAATATCGTTTCTTATATCTTTGTCTATGAGTTTATGAAATTTGATTAAAATCGGACCACTCCTTCTATAACCCGATTTTTTCGATTTTTGATTTTCGATATTTATCGGGAGTACCTCGACACAAAACCTAGCTAAGAACACTCGCAGACGCTTATAGTACAACTGTGTAAATTTTCAAGAAAACCGGTTCAGCCGTTTCGGAGTCTATAGGTAATGGGCACACACACACACACACACACACACACACACACACACACACAAAGTTCCATTTATAAATAAGTTTAGATATCAAGATTTGTTATGGTTGCATAAATAGCTTTGATAAATGTATCTCGCTACATAACAATAAGTTATTAAATGAAAACATGCCCAACTTACAAAATAATAGTAATTCCACTAGCAATTATAGTAACACAACCAAAAGTAATTGTAACTGCCGAAAAACATGATCTACCCACTTAACGGTTAGTGTATGACCAAATGTGTAATCTACAAAGCTCGTATACATTCTGACGGCGATACCAAGTTCTATTTTTGATCAACAGTCGGTCTTTGGAAATATAATTCAATAATCATCAACTGACTTTGAATAATGTTAAATACAAGAATAGTATCGCCCTTTCCAAATATGTTTTGGTTTTTGGTCAAGTTTAGCCGGTAGGAATAAACTTAAGGGTATCACGGGTGATAGCGTTCTCCCTCTCTCATCTTCTTGGCTTCTTTCTTTCCTAAACTAACCTTTATTTCCAGTAACACAAGAATTTCTACATTTTACGCCCGGCTGGGGTTGAAAAAATTGGTTCTTAAGAATAGCAATGGCTACTCACTGTACTGATCTGGCGGCTCGACTGCAGCCACTTCCCCACCGTCGAAATGTGGCCTGTTCTATAAATACTTTCATGGCTTCTGCTCGGACGAATTCAAGTCACTGGTGCCTCCTCAACAGGTGTTTACTCGTGCAACCAGACTGGCAACTGGGTCCTATCCATTCACAGTCAGGTTAGCCAATTGCAGACGATATTTCTACTCCTGCAGCTTCTTCTCTCGCACTTCCCGCCTGTGGAACTCGCTCCCGTATTTTTGCTTTCCTGACGGCTACAACCTCCAGAAATTTAAATGCAAAGTCAATACTCATCTACTAACCACTGGACTCTAGCTCTCTCCCCACCCCCATATAACCTTCCCTTTCTCTGCACCTATGTATCTGTCATCGCACCTGCTTTCTCAGCTTTCTGTTGTTCCTTTCTAACTAGTTTGTACTCCTCACTCTTTTCTAATTAATCTTTTTACATTTATGTAACCCCCTGCACATCAGTGGCATTTCCACCTTGCTCGGGGTGAGATGATGAAAAAAAAATGGATTTAAACATAATATATACATATATATTTTTTTTCTAAAAATATACTGTTAAATATAAGAGACAATGAATGTCTATTATGTTTAATCATGAGCCGTTCTAAACATCGTATTTTGGATTGAATTTCAGTTGAAAATAAAGACAAAAATTCTCCAACATTTGGATATTTTTTTATTAAGTTGGTTCTAAGCTTTCGGCTCACATGAACCATCTTCAGAGATGTTACAAGGACGTTAACATAAAAACATCCACCATCAGCGACGATTTTATCTTGTCTAAACTTATTTATAAATGGAACTTTGTCTGTGTGGGTATGTGTGTGTGTGTGTGTGTGTGTGTGTCCGTTACCTATAGACTCCGAAACGGCTGAACCGATTTTCTTGAAAATGTACACAGTTGTGAAAATTATTTTAATTTTAATGTAAGAAACAATCAGTCAGTTAAATGCCTTACGTGAAACACGCTTGGGCGATCATGTCTCGAAAGAAACATGACTGACTGGGCAGAAGATTATCCCGCAGTAGGTTGCCATTGCTTTCTGCGGTAGACTGGCTGCCGACCAAGGCTATAGAACCCAATCTGTCCAGTTATTTAACCCATAACTGGAAGGAATAGACAGATTAATACCTTTCCCAAGGGTATTTGCGCCTAAGTGAATACAATGAATTCGGCTGGAATTCAAACTCGGCTCCCCGATTTCTCGTTCCGAGCCGATATCCACTGCACCACAACGTACATCCGTAAGAAACATTACATTTCTTATTTATGAATGTGCGAAGACAGGAAAATTAATGTGTGTGTTCAATTTAACTAATCAAAATAGAGATCCAATTTCAATTCGAAAAAGATTATATTTTTGGAAAATATATTTCTTTCTTTTAATCTTAACAGCAAAAGTATCAGTCCATAAAAACCACTGTCTAAACTGCATTTCCATTGATGTATCCATTATTGTTACAAAATTATTCTCTCAGTTTTCTCTGCATCAAATTATTTTCTGAAACAAAAAATAAAGAAAACACTTAATATTTTTGATCTCACTTAAAGGGACCTTTCAGTGTAATTATACTATTTTTATTTCGATTCAGAATGCATTTTATACTAATTTTTCCTAAAATTCTTAATTTGTGAAAAAAAACAAACTATTATCTTATTAAAGATATGATTAGTTACGATAAATTTTGTTACGGTAGAAATAAATATATAAATATACTGTTTGATTAAAAACAGAATATCTATTTAAATACGAGTATCGATTAAAAATAATGTTCAAACAAATATGTATTTCTTTCAACATTTTTTAGTTACCTTTTGTAGGATATCTTATAGTTTCTTTTTCATGCTTCTATAGCCTTGGCTAGCAACCAGTCTACCGTAGAAAGCAATGGCAACCTACTTCGAGATAATCTTCTGCCCAATCCATTATGTCTCTTTCTAAACAAGATTCCCCAACCGTGTATCACGTGTGATACTTAACTGAACTGAACTTGTTTACGCCGATATCGTCTATGACTCCCAGTATCTCTATTACAATGCCGTCTGGTCCTGCTGCTTTGATTCTGTTCAATTTGGCCAGTGCAACCTTTACTTCGGATTTTAATATTTCTGGTCCGTCGGTATTTCTGTTTATTGCTAGTTGCAATCTTTTGTCGTAGGAGAGATCTCCGTTATATTCGCTCCATCGTCGGATTATGTTTTCCCTTCAAAAACCTATTTTCGTTGGTAACATTTTTCATTCAAAAATGTTTATATATATATATTTCATAAAAGTCTGTTTTTATACAGCGTATCTTAAATTGTTCAGATTGATCTAGAAGTCCTGTCCGAATACAGACAGGACTTCGAGAGCGCTAAGAATTGTCTCGCTGGTTATGTTACAAAAATCTGGCGAGAAGACACATCGTTGTCTTACACGCATTTCCATCTTTGTGTATCTGCTGAACTCGTTTTCTGTCCGCATGCAGGCAGTTTCTGCCAGTGCAGGTCCTTGGTTACTCTAATTTTTTTCCGAATATGTCCAGGTTGCTGAGAGTCTCTATTGTAGAGGGTGCTAAGAAGTCTCTCAAACAAATAATAAAAAGAAAAATGCACTACAAATAAAGTAAAATAAACTTTTGTTTATTTTCGTAAAAAAAAATAAGAGAATTATTTTTTTTGTACGAAATATGAGATTGTCCGTACAGCTGTAAAAAAAAAAAAGAGAAAGAATGGAACTGGGAATGTGAGAGGGAAAGGTAGGACGATGTGTGGCGAGCGAGATGAGAGAAAGAGAGGGTGAAAGAAGGTTCACGGATACGGATTCTGCCTGTTGTGTGAACTGCTGGATTCTCTCTGTGTGTATGCTCGAAACTGTCCGTGTGCCCCTTTGATGTCAGCTTGTCGCTGGTCTCCTCTGGTTTGATGAGAGTTTATCTCTTCCTTATATCTGAATGGTGAGGCTCCGGGGAGATTAAAAAATAGGTTTCTTATGTCAAGCCCTGATTGATCAATAAATCATAATTTTGACTACGTGGTGTGCTTTCCACTACGCCCGAACTTTTAGGTGCGCCGTCCTTGTTTTTGACCTCACAGGGTATGATAAGGGGTGAATTCCCGCGCAATTGTATTTTTTTGAGATACACGTGTTTGAATTAATTTTTATTGCGTGTATGTGTGTGGAAAATTAAAATAAGAAATAGCACACTATCAAGTCTGTGTGGTTTGGTTTGTCGAATGTCTTTGCGTAGTTTATGAAACATAGCTACACGTCCTTTTGTATCTGTATTGCCCCCTCTGATAGGATTCTAAGCATAAATATTGCGTTTCTTGTTATTGTATCCTTGAAGAAACCGCACTTTTCTTTTCCTATATCTCACCCGAACCCTGCGCGCTACTAGGAATAAAAGAGACTGAAGAAAATTTAGAAGGGACCAGAAATCCAGCCATGCATAGGAAACAAAGGATAAATCACTACGCTTATTCCAAAGAACCGGGCGATAGACTGACCTATCTAATAACCATGTTATTTTTAAACAACACGTTGATCGTTTTCACGGTTGAAAATACATATCTTACTGGAAACTTAGACCACAAGACCTAATATTTTATTACATACTTCATGGGGACAACGCAACAAGGAAAAAAAATTAAAGAAATGATTAAAAAGTTTTTAGTAAGAGCTTCGATGCCAAATAATGAAAAATGCAGTAAGTTAATCTCATGTAAGTTGATGGGTTTCATCCCCTCGAAGAGTTAAGAAGCATTTCATTAATGACTAAGCTTTTTTCTTATATGCCTGTCGTTTATTAATAATAACTGGAAATTATTTTCTGTTTCTCTCAGGTTATTTGCATTTGCTACAGATTTCGGGTAAACGAAACTATTACAACTAAATTAACGTTATCATGGTGGACATTGCTGTGAACCCCACTTAATCAAGGGTGATTGACTTCTCTCTATCTAGTATATTTTTTATTGTTATCTATCTATCTATCTATCTATCTATCTATCTATCTATCTATTCCCAATTATCTATCTATCTATCTATCTATCTATCTATCTATCTATCTATCTATCTATCTATCTATCTATTCCCTTATTCCCTTATCTATCTATCTATCTATCTATCTATCTATCTATCTATCTATCTATCTATCTATCTATCTTCCCAATTATCTATCTATCTATCTATCTATCTATCTATCTATCTATCTATCTATTCCCAATTATGTATCTATCTATCTATCTATCTATCTATCTATCTATCTATCTATCTATCTATTCCCAATTATCTATCTATCTATCTATCTATCTATCTATCTATCTATCTATCTATCTATCTATCTATCCCCATCCCCATCTATCTATCTATCTATCTATCTATCTATCTATCTATCTATCTCCAATTATCTATCTATCTATCTATCTATCTATCTATCTATCTATCTATCTTTTTTCTGATTGCCATGCATTCAATTTTCATATGGTTTATATGTAGTCCTTCCTTTCAAACTTTTTAAACTATACCCTGTATGAGGTCTTGTAGTTTCTTTTCCGTGTCTTTTATCATCTGCATGTCTTATGTTGTTCAATCCTGTTTTGGTATCCGCTATATTGGTAGAATAGGTTTCTTGTTGTAAACTCTCTTCTAACTTTGTATCTCTCCTGAACTCGCCTCCTGTCCCTATGCAGGCGGTTTACCGTGAGTGAAGGTACTTGATTACTTTTATGTCTTTCTCGAATATTTCAAGGTTGCCGAGCGTCTTTATCAAGTCTTTGTAGTGTACATTGTCAAACGCCTTTGCGTAGTCTATGAAACACAGGTAAGTGTCCTTCTGCATTTATATTGCCTCCTTTCTGATAACATTCTAAGCATAGGTATCGTGTTACTTGTTCTTGTATTCTTGACGAAACCGCACTGTTTTGTCCTGTTTCTGGATTGATTCTGCTAAACGCTCTATTCATCAGAATTCGGACGATTAGTTTTGTTGCGTGGCTCATTAAGCTGATTCTTTAGTGGTGTTCACATTCGTTTGCACCAAGCTTCTTGGGCAGTGCTATGAAAATCAATCTACTTTAGGTGGTCAGGTATATCGCCGCTCTTGTAGATTTCATTTATTATTTCTGTGGTTTTGTTTAACCAAATCGACCACGAAAAGTGTCGCCGACTAGTCAATGCCGAATGCTGCCTTTAAACGCAACTTTTCCCGTTCGAGATTCTCGAACAGGTAGCCACTAGAAATAAGTAGAAAGTTATATATATATATATATATATCTTTTTTGAAAAAAAAAATCTTTTTATATATATATATATATATATATATATATACAAAAAAATCTAAAGCGAGCCAAAACCTACCGCGGTTTCACACTACGGATCGCCTTTGCCCTGACGATCCGTAGTGTGAAACCGCGGTAGGTTTGGCTCGCTTTAGATTTTTTTGTGTGTCTTTGCTCTACTTTTGTATATCTTTTGTACTTTGTATCGAGCACTTTTTCTTGTGGTTGGTTCCGTTTGGGGTTTTTTTTTCTTTACTGCGGAGTATTGAATGTTTTGTTCTTGTTCCGCGGTTTTCTTTTTTTTCTCCCCATTTATCCGACGCCTCAGTGCACCGGATTGTAACGGAATTAGGTTCTGTTTGTTAGTGGTTTTTTTGAAGGTTTATCTTAGTATAAATTTACAGCCTACATACTTACAGAGTCTATTTAGTTATTATTTTGATTTATATATATATATATATATATATATATATATCTGTTTTGGAAAAAATTTTTTTCTTTAACAAATAGACTAAAAATCTTTTCTTTAACAAATAAACTAAAGAAGACGAGAAAGAAGATTGGTACTACTACTAAAAAGGAATATCACATCAAATGTAATAAAACTGAGAGGGAAAATGATAAGATCAGATAAATGCGAGGGGAAATAGACAAGAGAAGAATAGGGTCATAGAAAGAAGAAAAAAAGAGGAGGAAAAAAGTGGATTAGCACAGAAATTCTTCGGGGTCAGACCCCAAAGTGAATCTACATTCTGATTAGCCACACACACACACACACACACACACACACACACAAAAACGCCCACATACATTCACAGTAAACCGAAAGTATTTGTCATTTAAATGTAAATCATCTGCACAACACCAACATTGCCTGAAGATGAGAATTAATCTCGAAACATAGAAATTTCCATGTCGCAATGTAAAATTGACATAACCATATAATTATATTATATATATAATCCTTGTAATTACACAGACACACACACTATATATATATATATATATATATATATATATATATATATATGGCCGATTTGGTTAAAAGCACGTCAGATCTGACAATGCTTTCCCCTCCAAAGGGAGGCACAGGTTTGAAGGCCACCATAACGCGCATCTTCTTCATTAATAAGATCTCTCTAATATTTAGGCTGTTAGAAAAAATAAGTATATAGTTTTAAATTAAAATGGTCAGTCAGAGAAGTGGCATACATCATACACGCTTTCGGCGATCATGTCTCGAAAGAAACATGACTGACTGGGCAGAAGATTATCCCTTAGTAGGTTGCCATTGCATTCTGCTGTAGACTGCTTGCCAGCCAAGACTATAGAACCCAATGTATCCTATTATTTAACCCATAAATAGAGGGAAGAGACAGATTAATACCTTTCCCAAGGGTATTCATGCATAAATGAATGCAAGGAATTCAACCGGAATTCGAACTCGGCTCCCCGATTTGTCGTTCCGAGTCGATATACAAAAGTGATAAAACGTTGTCGATTAATAAATTTTAAAAAATCCAATTTAGAAATATAAGTGTGTGTGTGTGTGTGTGTGTGAGTGTGTGTGTGTGTGTGTGTGTGTGTGTGTGTGCAAATCTTATCTGCATATATTATTAAATGGTTTCAGTTGTGCATTCAGTCTCAAATTTTCAAAAAATAGAGCGCTGTGAATTCTTCTAAATTCATCTGATATTTCTAGAACAACGCAAATCATTATGTTTATTTAGATGATTAGAACTTATCTGAAAACGTAGAAAGAAAACATATTTTTATCACTTTACTTAAATATCGAACACTGAAAAGGAATACCGTGTAAAATAACATATGAAATATTACAGAAAATCCCGAAGATTAACGAAATGGCTTAACAAGCGACATATTGAAATTATGTATGAACATTGTTTTTAATCGATACTCGTATTTCAGTAGATATTCTGTTTTAATCAAACAGTATATTTATATATCTATTTCTACGGCCTGATTATTTGCGATAAATTTTGTTAAGAAAATGTCTGTCATTCGGCAGGATTCGAACATGCGACTCCTATCAACTTGGGGGAAAAGAATATTGAAACAAATAAATTATATATATATATATATAATTATGTAATGAATTATTTTGAACATTATTTTTACCGATACTCGTATTTAAGTAGATATTCTGTTTTTAATTAAACAGTATTTTTATATTTATATCTACCGGCCTGATTATTTACGATAAATTTTTATTACGAAAATGTGTGCTATCTATATTGTCGGTTGCTTATAACCAAGCTTCGTTAAAATTCGTTAATTTCCGTAACATGTTTACATTTGTTGACATTACGATACATTTCAGAGCAGATATGTTTGTTTACGGTGAAATCGAAAATTGTGTTATATAAGCATGATAAAAACCTTATCTGATCAAGAGGCGAGTGGTCAAGACGGTACCAGATCAAATGGTATGCTTCCCCTATGTAATAGGGGTCGCACGTTCGAATCCTGCTGGATAGCACACATTTTCGTAATAAAAATTTATCGTAAATAATCAGGCCGGTAGATATAAATATAAAAATACTGTTTAATTAAAAACAGAATATCTACTTAAATACGAGTATCAGTAAAAATAATGTTCAAAATAATTCATTACAAATTGTCGATTGCTTATAACCAAGTTTCGTTAAAATTCGTTAATTTCCGTAACAGGTTTACATATATAATTATATAGTTATGTATCAATTGTACATTGCGACATGGAGAAATTTCCGTGTCGCAATGTACAATTCATACATAACTGTCTAATTATATTAAGCTCTATAATACTCATTATATTGAGCACTGTTTCTAATAAAATAAATGCCAGAGCACTCAAAATAAAATAAAAAAACATTGAGTCCTCTTCACCTGGAAGTATATATATATATATATATTTTCTAAACATATTCTATTAAATATAAGAGACAATGAATGTCTATTATGTTTAATCATGAGCCGTTCTAAACGTCGTATTTTTGCTTTAATTTCAGTTGAAAATAAAGACAAAAATTCTCCAACATTTGGATAATTATTTATTGGTTTTCTTCTAAGCTTTCGGCTCACATGAGCCATCTTCAGAGAGGTAGTTTAAACTGAAATATTATAAAATCCACCATCACCGACGATTTTATTTTGTGTTGACATAAAACTCCGCTTGGCAACGGCAATAGTTACCAAAAATAATAAACGCAGTTCTTAAGTTTGCGATGCGGTTTTATGACGTCACACCGCGTGATAGCGCGAAATGACAACAAAACCATGTAGTCAAATGCAATGTAATATGTTATTTCCTGTTTTAAAGTTGATTTTATTGAGTGTTGGTTGTTTTAATTTGATGTACATGGCCTCCAATATCTGCAGGTTCCTCTTACTGTGTGTATGAGTAAGGATCACCGTATTGTTGACCAAAATCTGTCTGATATTACCTACATGTTTATGTTTTTCAGAGAAATGTTGTTTAATAGTACTCTGATCAGAAAGATGACATGTAAGTCTACGGGAGAGCGTGGTTGTAGTAAAACCAATATATGTACTAGGTTTTTTATTAGTATCAGAGATGCAATCTCTGAATGGGCATGTAAATTGGTACACTACATTGGTTTTTTGTAAAGAATTTAGTTTAGTGCTTGTTGGGTTATTATAGACTATGAGGTCAATTGTTTTAAACTTTTTATAATATATAATGAGTTTAATTTGATTATTACTTTCAACTGGTTTAACATTTCTACGTATTATGTTTTTGAGAGTTTTTTCATCTTGTTTATAATTATTATGTATTTGGTTGCAATAGTATAAGTTAATAGTGTTATGTTTATTTTGATGTAAACCATTATTATTAATATTATCATTATTGTTAGAGCTATTGTTAATTTTGTTGAAATATATTTTAATTTGTTGACCAATAACGGAGTTAGGAAATCCATTATTGACTAGTGTTTGCTTAATGTTGTGTAATTCTTTATAAAATATAGATTTGGAAGAAGATATCATTTGTGTGCGTTGAAGTAAGTTTTTTATAACAGCTAACTTATATCGTTGGGGGCATTCACTATTATAATTAAGAAGACACGAATTTATGCCAGTTGGTTTCCTATATAGAGAAGTAGTAAATTTATGTGTGCTAGAATCAATGAATACATCAAGGAATGGGAGTTTGTTATTAATATTAAGTTCTAATGTAAATTTGAGGACGGAGTGACTTTCAAATTTGTTTTTAAGATATTTAATTTGATCGATATTCTTAGCTAAAACAAAGATGTCATCTATGTATCTTACATATATAGAGGGTTTATTGTTGTCATTAATTATTTTATTTTCTAGATTTGCCATATAATAATTAGAAAAGAGGGGACCTAAAGGAGATCCCATTGCAATACCATCTATTTGTGTATAAATATTGCCTAAGGGATCGTGAAAGGGGACTTGTGTGGTGCATGCTAATAATAGTTTTTTTAATATAGTGGGTTTAATATTGATTGATGGGAGAGGAGCATGGTTGTATACATCACGGATAATGATGTCAATTGTTTCCTGGACGGGAACATTTGTGAATAAGTTTTGGACATCCAACGATGCAATCATTTGATTATTAGGTTTTACGGAATGGAGAATCTGTAAAAATTCGTCCGTGGAGTTAATACTATATTTACCAGGAAGATAGGGAGTAATTAGTTTGTTAAGTGTTTTGGAAAGGTTATATATTGGTGTGGGTATTTGAGAAATGATAGGTCGGAGGGGATGATCTTTTTTATGGATTTTTACATTTCCATAAAGGTAGCCGGGCTGATAATCACCTATAATCTTTTGAAATTTATAGGATCCTATTTCAGCATTGTTTGCAGTAATAAGTTTATTAATATGTTTGGTAACGGTGTTTGATTGATTCATATATATATATATATATATATATATATATATACACCACATACACACATATATATATATGTGTGTGTGTGTGTGTGTGTATTACTGAAAATCCCGAAGATTAACGAAATGGTTTTTAAAAACCGACATATTTAAATTATTTGTTTGAACATTACTTTTATATCGATATCCGTATTTGAGAAGTTATTCTGTTTTAAATCAAACAGTATATTTATATATTTATTTCTACTGGCCTGATTATTTACGATAAATTTTGTTACGAAAAGGTGTGTCATTCGGTAGGATTCGAACCTGCGGCCTCTATCAACATAGGGAAGCCAACAATTGATATAGCGCGTCTTAGACCACTTCGTTTAGACTGTGGTATCATTCGTGGTCAAGTGAGATGCGCTAGATCAATGTTATTATTTTTTATAAAATATATATAATGTTACGGAAAATTCCGAAGATTAAAAAAATTGTTTTAACAACCGACATATTTATTTTATTTGTTTGAACATTATTTTTAATAGATACTCGCATTTGAGTAGATATTCTGTTTTTAATCAAACAGTATATTTATTTCTACCGATAGATAATTTTTTTACGAAAATTCGTCATTCGGTAGGATTCGAACCTGCGACTTCTATCAGTGTAGGGGAAGCCACCAGTTGATCTTGTGTGTCTTAAACCGCTCGGATACGGATGATTCAGTAGTCTAAACGAAATTGTGCTGTATAAAGCTTGATCCGATTTCTATTAGACTAAGCCACACTAAATCGATTGGTGGCTTCCCCTATGCGGATAGGAATCGCAGGTTCGAATCCTGCCGAATGACACACATTTTCACAACAAAATCTATCTAAATAATAAATGGAACTTTGTCTCTGTGTGTGTATGTATGTGTGTATGTGTGTCCGTTACCTATAGACTCCGAAACGGCTGAACCGATTCTCTTGAAAATTTGCACAGTTGTACTATAAGCATCGACGAGTGTTCTTAGCTAAGTTTTGTGTCGAGGTACCCCCGATAAATATCGAAAATCGATAATCGAAAAAATCGGGTTATATGAGTGGTCCGATTTTAATCAAATTTGATACACTCATAGACAAAAGCATGAGAAACTATATTCAGAAGTTTCAAGGTTGCAGTTCGTACAATAGTGCAGGAAATCGATAATATGTATATATATATATATAAAAGGCAAGATGGTTGTGTGTGTGTGTCTGTTTATCTGCCTGTATGTCTGTATTTTTCAGCTTTTTTATCTTAGTTTTTGCTTCGGGTTTGGCTCTAAGTAGGGATAATTGTAGTTCTTAGTCTCAGCCATGATACCATTTACTCAGAGAACTTATTTAGCCTTCAAAATTCAGTTTACGACGAAAAAAACTTATTTGATATCGATACCAGGAAATCAAAATTTGACTTACATCCATTCATTTTTCTTTCAGTCTACGGTTTCGCTTTAACTGGAAACAACTATTGCTTTTTAGTCTTTCGTGCCAACGTCCAAAGATTCTGAGCTCCAGGACCATGGATTAGTTTTAAAGCATTCATTACACCCGAGCAACGCCGGGCTATACTGCTAGTCATAAATAATCAGGCCGGTAGAAATAAATATATAACTTTACTGTTTGATTAAAAACAGAATATCTACTCAAATACGAGTGCCGATTAAAAATAATGTTCAAAGAAATAATTTCAATCATGAAATATGCAAATATATTCACTAAATACAACGCATAACATGTAACAAACTTTAGATATAGTCAATAATAAAATTTAAACAAATAAGAAAATCAGCTCCCGGGGAAATAGAATAGAAACAAATAAAATGAACAAAAATATTGGGTTGTCCGGAAAGTTCCTGTCGATTTTTAAGGGAAATTAAAACACAAAACAAAATTATGCCATAAAATATTTATTCATCAAAATAAGAACCATTTTGTTGAACAGCTTTTCTCCATTTTCTTCTTCAACTTAATGATTCCGTTTTCTCAGAATTTAGATGATTTCTTGGCAAATAACTCATTAATGTAGTTTTTATGTCATTCAAATAATTAAACTTTTTACTATTGAGATTATTTTGCAGAGACTTGAATAAATTAAAATACGTAGGAGCAATGTCTGATTAAAATGGCGTGTACGGTGACAGATATCAGCTAAGCTGCAACAATTTTGCTGTGTCATGAAAGAAATGTATGGTCTAGCATTATCATGATGGAAAACAACACCTTTGCCGTTTGCCAATTCTGGGCAGTTTTCTTGAATTTCTGCTTATAATTTGTTCAGTTAAGAGCAGATCTATCCATCTAACTAATGAAAGCACCTCGGTATAGTGTAATGGTTAGCAAGTTGTCCGCGCTAGGACAAGTTATAACTGAGTAGTGAGTTCGATCCTCACTGGGTATCTCATTGTTTCGGTCTTGTGCCACATCTATCTATCTAATTCTCATTTTTTATCTATGTATCTCAGTCTTATTTTCTATCTATCTATCTATCTATCTATCTATTTATCTATCTATCTATCTATCTATCTATATATATATATATCTATCTATCTCAGTCTCATTTTTTATTTATTTATTTATCTATCTATCTATCTATCTATCTATCTATCTATCTATCTATCTCAGTCTTATTTTTTATCTATCTATCTATCTATCTATCTATCTATCTATCTATCTATCTCAGTCTCATTTTTTATCTATCTATCTATCTATCTATCTATCTATCTATCTATCTCAGTCTTATTTTTTATCTATCTATCTATCTATCTATCTATCTCAGTCTTATTTTTTATCTATCTATCTATCTATCTATCTATCTATCTCAGTCTCATTTTTTATCTATCTATCTATCTATCTATCTATCTATCTATCTATCTATCTATCTATCTATCTATCTATCTATCTCAGTCTTATTTTTTATCTATCTATCTATCTATCTATCTATCTATCTATCTATCTATCTATCTATCTATCTATCTCAGTCTTATTTTTTATCTATCTATCTATCTATCTATCTATCTATCTATCTATCTATCTCAGTCTTATTTTTTATCTATCTATCTATCTATCTATCTATCTATCTATCTCAGTCTCATTTTTTATCTATCTATCTATCTATCTATCTATCTATCTATCTATCTATCTCAGTCTTATTTTTTATCTATCTATCTATCTATCTGTCTATCTATCTATCTATCTATCTATCTATCTATCTATCTCAGTCTCATTTTTTATCTATCTATCTATCTATCTATCTATCTATCTATCTATCTATCTCAGTCTTATTTTTTATCTATCTATCTATCTATCTA
This sequence comes from Ascarosepion bandense, assembly GCA_037127315.1. Classification (NCBI taxonomy): domain Eukaryota; kingdom Metazoa; phylum Mollusca; class Cephalopoda; order Sepiida; family Sepiidae; genus Ascarosepion; species Ascarosepion bandense. The sequence continues at coordinate 256,577 of JBBBDQ010029001.1, forward strand.
TCTATCTATCTATCTATCTATCTATCTATCAGAATTAATTGACTAGTTACTTGACAAAAGTTCACAGAGGATTCTTTCCCGATCCCAGCAGATGCACCACATGCTTTTCTTAGAATAAAAAGCTGCTTTTGCGGTGGCTAAAGTTAGTTTATGTTGCCTACTGCAAGACTTTTTTCGTAGAACATTGTTTTAAACAAACCCTTTCTTATCATCCGTCGCAATTTACCTAAAGAAAGGTGCCTTTTCATTGCAAATCACAGATAAAAATATGACCTAAAAATTCTTTTCATTCAGATCATGTAATACCCAAACGTTGTAGTGATTTGAGTACCTACTAAATGCTCACTGATGGAGATTCAGGAAAATTTAGTGTTTCTGCAAATTCCTTAGTGGGTAATGCGGGTTATTCTTTATCAATGTCTTCATTTGGTTGTCACCTGTAGTGGTGGGGGTCTGCCTGAGTTTTCTTCATCAATAAGGCTAAAATCGCTAACTCTAAACTTAATGAACCACTTCCATACAATTCTGTCAGCGAAAGCTCATTCCCCGTACACAGAACATGCCGTTTTTGTCGCTTGTGAGAATATTAAGAGACAGGAAAATTTCGCTAGAAACAAAGAAAAGAGTACTGGATTGCTATGTGATGTCAGTTCTTCAATATGGCAGTGAACGCTGGACAATATCATCGAAGAGGAATGGAAAAACTTGAAGCAATTGAAATGTGGTTCTACAGAAGGATGCTGCGAATATCATGGATCAAGCATGAGGAGTTTTTGGAAAGAATGGAAACAAAAAATAAATTAATACTGAGCACCAGGAAGAGAGAACTAAAGTTTCTAGAACATTAAAGGAAAGACGGCTTAGAGAACCTAATGCTAACAGGCCAGATAGAGGGGGAAAATAGACACGGGAAAGCAGCGGATAACATATTTGAAGGACCTAATCAGGTGGATGATGGAACGAGGGTTGCGTGATGTAACAGGAGAAGGCGTGCTCAGAGCCACCAGGGATAGGGAGATGTGGAAAGTCATGATCACCTACGTCCTGAAAGGACAGGGCACATAGAAGAAGAAGAAGAAGAAGAAGAAGAAGAAGAAGAAGAGGCATTTTTGCCTTTACGGTAATAAAGAAAGCATTAAATGTCTAAAGTGCAACTTATAAACATCCATTATCATAGGGATCCAAAATTGACACGAATTAAGTAATTTTGAACGTTCTTTTTCAAGAGATAGTTTGAAATGTGCCCTAATCAGAAATGTAAGCATATATCTGTCGATACATTTATATGTTTAAGCCTATAACTGTGTGTGCGTTTGTTGAAATTTGTTCCTTGATTCTCGTAGTTGTAGTATAGCGGCCTATCACCATAGCTACGAAATAAGCATTATACCTTCTCCATGGGCGTCGTTATTACTGCACCCAATCAATATTCCCGGGGAAAATAGGAAACGTTGTTACCTGTCCCCTATTATCATTTTTCGTTGAACGTATTTCGTCGTTTTTATTTTGTTTTGTTTTTGTTTGTTTCTCTCTTGGAGATATTTTCTTTCTCTCTGTTTTTTTTTTCTTTCTTTAGGCAATTTTCTTTCTTTCTTTCTTTCTTTCTTTAAAAAACGATCTGTACTTACTTCTTCCTTACAACACAAGTTGTACTTATGGCGAATAGATTACAATATATCATAACTAGCAGTATAGCCCGGCGTTGCTCGGGTGTAATGAAAGCTTTAAAACTAATCCATGGTCCTGGAGCTCAGACTCTTTGGACGTTGGCACGAAAGACTAAAATCCAATAGTTGTTTCCAGTTAAAACGAAACCGTAGACTGAAGGAAAAATGAATGGATGTAAGTCAAATTTTCATTTCCTGGTATGGATATAAGTTTTTTTCGTCGTAAACTGAGTTTTGAAGGCTAAATAAGTCCTCTGAGTAAATGGTATGATGGCTGAGACTAAGAACTACGATTATGCCTACTTAGAGCCAAACCCGAAGCAAAAACTAAAATAAAAGGGCTGAAAAAATATAGACATACAGGCAGATAAACAGACACACACACAACCATCTTACCTTTTATATATATATATATTATCAGATTTCTGCACTATTGTAAGAACTGCAACCTTGAAACTTCTGAATATCGTTTCTTATGTCTTTGTCTATGAGTGTATCAAATTTGATTAAAATCGGACCACTCCTTCTATAACCCGATTTTTTCGATTATCGATTTTCGATATTTATTGGAGGTATCTCGACCCAAAATCTAGAACACTCTCAGACGCTTATAGTATAACTGTGTAAATTTTCAAGAAAATCGGTTCAGTCGTTTTGGAGTCTATAGGTAACGGACACACACTCACACATAGATACACACACACACACACACACACACACACACACACACACACACACACACACAAAGTTCCATTTATAACTAAGTTTAGATACGTGTGTGTTACATTTAGCGTGTGGAATGTGTATGCAAATGGACAAAGGCATATAAGAAGACCGTGAGTGAGGTAATATTTATGAATTGGGTGGAGATCAAAAAGCAAAAGAGTAAGAAAAGAAGGAAGGAAATAGAAGAAGGAATATAAAGTGTTAAAGAAAGAAAGAAAGAAAGAAAGAAAGAAAGACAATACATCAGAAAGAAAAAAGCTCAAAGGAAGAAAGAAAGCGAGAAAGAAAATTGCTGAATAAAAAAAGAAATGGTATAAGGAAATAAAATGTCAAGGGAGAAGTAGAAAATAAAAAGAAGGAAAGGAGGAAAGAAAACTGTTCAACGAAAGAAAGAAAGAAAGAAAGAAAGAAAGAAAGAAAGAAAAAGAAAGAAAGAATACATAAGAAAGAAAGAAAATCAAAAGAAAAAAGAAAGCGAGAAAGAAAATGGCTGAATTAAGGAAAAATTAACATTAGGTAAAAGTGTCAAGGGAGAAGTAGAAAATAAAAAGAAGGAACGAATGACAGAAAATAGTTAAAAAAAAAAAAAGAAACAATGAGTAAGAAAGAAAGAAGTTGTGGTCCAGTGGATATCGACTCGAAACGATAAATCCGGGAACCGAGTTCGAATTCCAGTTGTATTCATTGCATTCACTTACGCGCAAATACCCTTGGGAAAGGTATTAATCCGTCTCTTCCTTCCAGTTATGGGTTAAATAACAGAACAGATTGGGTTCTATAGCCTTGGCTGGCAACCAGTCTACCGCAGAAAGTAATGGCAACCTACTGCGGGATAATCTTCTGCCCAGTCAGAGACATGATCGCCCAAGCGTGTTTTGCGTATGGCACTTAACTGACTGATTATGTCGATGATTCCATTGACAGGGACGTTTGTAAATAAATTTTTAGCGACAAGTGACACTAAAATTTTTTGGTTTGGCATCACAGCGCAATCGCAAAATCAAAACTACAGGAAACCAACATTATTATTATTATTATTATTATTATTATTATGTCATTTTTCATCATATTTCGATTTCTGCTTTGGTCTCACTACCAACCAAGTCTGCGGGGAGACCTAAGGCAGGTCGTGGCGTGTTGTTATGACTCCATTTCATGTTTTTCTATCTTCCCTATCATCCCTAGCATTACATAGATAAAGTTTTCCTTAGTGTGTGGGCTGTACTTAATAAGACAATTTTTTGTATATCTCTTAAGCTGGGGTTTCCAGGGATTCTTTCAATGTGTTGTTTTGTTCCATTTTTTATCATTCCAAGTGCACCTACTATCACTGGCACAACTCTTGTTTTCAATTTCCACATTTTTTCTATTTCAATTTCCAGGTCTTTATATTTTGACAGTTTTTCAAATTCCTTGGTTGCTATGTTACAATCCGCTGGGCAAGCCATATCAATTAATAGACAAGTTTTCTCCTTCTGGTTTTTAACAATAATGTCTGGCCTGTTTGCTTCAGTTTTTCTGTCTGTGTAGATGGTGTAATCCCATAGAATGGTTACATCTTCTATTTCTGTAACCGGTGCTGGGTGATGTTCATACCAGTGTTTGTTTACAGCTTTTCCATAATGTTTGCACATTGCCCAATGTAAATATTGCCCAACTCTATCGTGGCGATTTTTATATTCATTTGGGGCAAGCACAGAACAGCCTGAGATTAGGTGGTCTATTGTTTCTTGGTGTTTATCACAAAACCTGCATTTTCGATCCATATTATTATGCATAATATTTGCCTGAAAGTTTCTCGTGAAAAGACTTTGGTCTTGTGCTGCAAGAATAAAGCCTTCAGTTTCAGACTTTAATCCAGATGCACGTAACCATCGATGAGTATTAACTTTGTCAACATTGGATTTATTGGCACGTTCTGGATATTGGCCATGCAGAGGTTTGTCTTGCCAGCGCTGTTTCATCTGTTCAAGAGCTTTATCTTTGGCTTTCATTTTCATATTTTTTGCCGCAATAGTTGGTTCTTGGCTTCTGTTTTGCTTTTCTACAGAATCTACTAACTGTAAATCTTGTTTGTATTTACTGCCTTCTTTTATTATTGAATATTTTTTCTTTCTTTCTTCATGTTGTCTTACTAATTGTATCATCCAATCCTTTGTTGTTTCTATGTATGTTAGTAAGCCAATAGTTGTTGTCTTGTATGACAATTCCAGCTGAATAAGACCTCTTCCACCTTCTTTACGGGGTATGTATAGACGGTCTGCATCAGCCTTTGGATGATGCATCTTATGCTTAGAAAGAAGCTTTCTTGTTTTAGCATCCATTCGCCTGATGTCATTTAGAGTCTAGTTTAAGATGTTAAAGCTATATTGGACAACTGGGATTGCAAGGCTATTAATGGCCATAACTCTGTTCTGTGAATTTAATTCAGTTTTTAATATCATTCGTAGCTTTCTATACTACTCTTTACGCACTATTTCTTTCATTTTTTTATGGTGAATGTTTTCGCTCTCATTTACACCTAGGTATTTATAAGCTTCTTCTGGTTTCAATTCTTTTATTGTTACAGCAGGGTCTAAGCTAATTGAGGATGTTTCTTGTATTGATCCACGTAAAACTGTAGCTTTAGCACATTTATTCAAATTAAATTTCATTCCAATGTCTTCGCTGAAGCATTTTACAGTTTGCAGAAGACCTTCCAGCTCATTATCATTCTTAGCATATAACTTTAAGTCATCCATGTAAAATAGATGGCTTATTTTCTTTTGGCCTATTTTATAACCACATTCTGTCTTATTAAGTTGACTGGTTAGTGCTATTAATGATATGCAGAATAGTAAGGGCGATAAAGAATCACCTTGAAATATACCTCTTTTGATGTTTATTTCATCAGACTTATAGGTTCCATTTATATGATTGAGGTAAAGGGTTGTTTTCCATATAGACATGCACTGTTTGATGAAATTGATGATGACGGGCGATATCTTGTATATATTTAAAGTCTTTAAAATCCAGGAATGTGGCACACTATCGAATGCCTTTCGATAATCTATCCAGGCAGTACTAAGATTTTTCTTTGTACTGTAGCAGTTTTCCAGGATCATTTTGTTAATTAGCAATTGGTCTTTACAACCATAACAGCCACGTTTGCACCCTTTTTGTTCAAGCGGTATCATGTCATTTCTTTCTAAGAATAAATATGTCTGTTTTGTTAAAATAGATGTTAATAGTTTATATGTTGTCGGAAGACATGTAATTGGTCTGTAGTTTTTCGGGTTGTTTGTGTCACCATTCTTGGGTAGAAGAAATGTAATTCCTTTGGTCATCCATGCAGGAATTTTAGTGGGATCGTCAACCATTTCTTGAAGTTCTTTGGCTAGTTTTTTATGTGCTGCATTTAAATAATATAGCCAAAAGTTAGGAATTTTATCTATACCTGGGAATTTCCAATTGTGTGCTTTTTTTAGTGCAAATTTAACATCATCTTCTGTAATTCCAGACCATGTCTGTTCTGGTTTATTTATAATAATA
>JBBBDQ010029001.1:267500-345000 GCA_037127315.1 Ascarosepion bandense
TTTCAACTTAGTTTTATTTTTATTGATTTGTATATTCATTTGTTTTAAGGTTTTCACATCCCACGTAGCTTAAGTACTAATTTAATAATGAGAGGTGATGCCAAATACAGGTTAGAGAAACTAAAATAAAACAATTAAAGACGTTTAAATGCCTGGGAAGCGTTCTGAGAGTGGATAGAAAGTGCGACGTTGAGATCCGAATATGCATTGGCATGGCTAAGGACGCATTTCAAAAGCTCACCAGAGTACCGAGAGACAGGAAAATCTCATTGGAAACATCAAAAAGAGTGCTGGACGGCTATGTGATATCTGTTCTTCTGTAAATGTTGAACAATCTCCTTAAGGATGAAGGAGAGGCTCGGGGTAGCAGAAATATGATTTTACAGAAGGTTGCTGAGGATACCATGGACTAAGCACACGAGCAACGATGAAGTGTTGGAGAGGATGCAAACAAGAAGTAATCGCATAATTAACACCAGGAAAAGACAGTTGAGATTCCTGGGACACATATTGAGAAAAGGGGGCCTGAAGAATTTGATACTCACAGGACATGTTTCTCTCGGCTTTCCCATTTTGACGTCAATCTGTCATCGTCTCTACTTCTCTCTCTCTCTCTCTCTCTCTCTCTCTCCGAAGAATTACATAGTTTTCTAAATGAAAATAGTTTCCCCTGTAAGTCACACATTAAAATCTCTCTCTCTCTCCGAAGCATTACATAGTTTTCTAAATGAAAATAGTTTCCCCTGTAGTCACACATTAAAGGCTCATGGACTAAATTAAACAAATCAACCGACCAAACAACCAATATGAAAGAACTCTTTCAGGACATTAATCAACATAATATCCAACAATGTCTTAAAGAAATCAAATTCCAACATATAGCTTCAACAAAACTAAAACATAAAACACACACATCACTGTCCTGAAAAATCATGTCGACACAGACATGGGTATACACAAAAACTGAGAAAAACATATATCATATTTTTATTGCTTCAAAGCTCTCAAGAAAATTACATTTCGGCATTAATGACCTATAAACCGTTGATATACCGTTAAACAAACAAATCAATCAATCGTATGCAGAAGCACAATCTTGACTATCAAGCAGATGCTATCCTATGGTTGATTTCTAGACAGTCTGTGTTGTTCTTATATGTCATCCAGGACTACCAGAACGTATGTTTGCGGTAACGAGCTGCGAAACTCGTGTTTCTAACCTAAGGTTAGTCCGTTCGATATAAACCGCTTCGAAACGGCATTTAAATGTATAAATAACAGAATTTTTGCAAAATTAGGACAAATTATCCTTGGTAAATGAAGGGAACACGGTTCGAGTATGATAAACAGTTCGTAATTTTACTGTAAAATAACAAGACGAAACATACGCCGAAAAGAGCTGGTTCCTTAAAACGTCTGATTTTCTTAGCAATCACAATTTAGCTTCGAAAATACTTTGCAATTTTGCAAGTTCACTATCTAACATCCCAGGGGAACAAATCATAAGGGCACGTTGAACCAGAATCTCAGTTAGACCTAATTTTCGGGACCTAGGAACAAAGGAGCTCCAACTGGTATATAAACCAGTAAAAGTGAATATATATATATATATATATATATATATATATATATATATATATATATATATATATATATGAATGATCCATTGCTATATATGCTGGAAAGATGGTTGGTTCCTTTTACTGCTCTAAAAGCACCTGATTCATTCAGTCACGTGTTAGTTTTAAAAGACACAGATTGGATCAAAATGGATTATTTGTAATATGCCTAAACGCAAGTTTTCTCAGAATTGATAGAATGCAAAATCATTTATGCGGTCGTATTTTCCACATTACGAGGATCATTCAATAAATAAGGTGAATTTTTTGGTATAAGGACTTCTACGAGGGTCATTCAATAAATAAGGTGAATTTTTTGGTATAAGGACTTCTACGAGGGTCATTCAATAAATAAGGTGACTTTTTCGGTATAAGAACTACTACGAGGGTCATTCAATAAATAAGGTGAATTTTTCGGTAGAAGGACTTCTGTAATATAACAATCTGGCCCCACCCGAGGAAGTGATGCAAGCGATGGTGTTTCCCGTCGGTGAAGGGGTCGGCGAACGACAAGACAGGTGTTTGTGAAATACATCCTGTCGAGGCCGGAGCGGATGTCGTTTGACCTTATTTCCGACAGCGGCGGAAATGAATACGGAGGCAAACAGAACAGGTGTCTCTGGGAATTACGTGGGCGTTGCGTGGGCGAGGCAAAACCGGAAGGAAAGTCCCGGTTCTAGAAGACTATATAAAGACCTCGACACACGGATTCGCCAGCAGAGAACGGCCAGTGGAAGCAGAGAAACACCACGGCAAGAATACACTCCCGTCAACCCATTCTATGTGCGCTCTCACCCTTCCGTTCTCTATTCCACACGGTTCGTCGTCATTAATAAAAATATAACCTTATATTTTTATATATGCGTGTTTGTTGTTTTGTCGTCGTACGGCGATATATAACACTTCTACGAATGTCATTCAATAAATAAGGTCAATTTTTCGGTGTAAGGACTTCTACGAGGGTCATTCAATAAATAAGGTGGACTTTTCGGTATAAGGACTTCTAATACAGATAAAAGCTTACTTTCTTTTTCAGCGTAGTCTCCCAGCAGTGTCACACACTTTTTCCATCAGTGCACAAGCTTCCGTTTTCCCTCAGCGTAAAAAAAAACTTTGGACTGGCGTCTCAACCAATCATTCACAGCAATTTGACTTCATCGTCACTTTCAAACTTCGTGCCTCTCGTGAACGCTTTCAAGGGACTAAACAGGTGAAAGTCTGAAGAGGCAAGGTCTGGGCTGTAAGGGGGATGAAGGAGCAGTTCCCAGCCCAACTTGTTGATGGTCTTCAACGATTGGACTGCTGTGTGGGCTGACCTTCGAGTAGGCAAGGTCATCATGGACAATTTTGTGTGCTGTCCCAACAGATAGGCCTCCCAGACCTGTCTTCATCCTCAACACTGCTCCGTCCTTCTTTAAACAATTTAGCCCACTTGTAGATTTCTTTTGGCTGAAACATGTGGCACCATACACATTCGACATTCTCCTATGAATTTAAAATGGTTTGCACCCTTCAGCTACAAAAAAAACTTCATAAGTGACCTCTGTTCAATCCTAGAGCATGCTTCTTGGTCGGCCAATATTTGTTAATCTCCAAACATCTCAAAGTTATTTTCCAATCTGCAAAAAAAAAAAAAAAAATTAAATCCCTTTGAAAAAGAAGTAAAAGAAAAAGAAATTTCAAAAAAGTAAGCTTCTATCTGTATTAGAAGTCCTAATACCGAAAAATCCACCTTATTTATTGAATGACCCTCGTAGAAGTCCTTATACCAAAAAATTCACCTTATTTATTGAATGACCCTCGTAGAAGTCCTTATACCGAAAAATTCACCTTATTTATTGAATGACCCTCGTAGAAGTCCTTATACCAAAAAATTCACCTTATTTATTGAATGACCCTCGTAGAAGTCCTTATACCAAAAAATTCACCTTATTTATTGAATGACCCTCGTAAATTATATTTCTCCTGACGATGTTGTTAGTCTGTTACTATTCAACTGCAAATGTTAAAAAAAGTTCCCTTTTTTATTTCCGTCATGGTACTTCCACATTCTCGAATCCTCCTCATTTCCTTCTTATTCCATATATAACGTGGAAGTTCTACTGGGGATTTTCAGTTTTTTTGTTGAAAAAACTCCCCCGTAGTGTTACCATGAACACAACAATCTTAGCTTCTTAAAGTCAAGAATGAAATGCTGTCTATAACCTTATTCTCATAACCTTCATTATTGTTTACCTTCTTTGGTGTTTCTATCGCACAATTCATTCACTAACCCTTCTGGCTCTTGGTGCCTTTGGACGTTTAGCCTAACCAATACTGGATATGTTACTGACTCGTCTTAGTTTATCGATAGTGCATATCATCATAGCAGCCATTTTGAATATGCTTTGAATATGCTTTGAATTAATCTGATTCACTGCCGCTATTATATATTAAAAATTGTTGATAAAATCCAAATAAGAATCTGCAATGTTATGAGCTCTGACGTTGCATTTTGCCTTTAGTAACTTTCCTACCGCCATAATATAGGTTCACTTTGCCAATTCGAAGATCACTTTCATGGTAGTTCTGATGACCTTTCCTCCATGACACCTAGATTTTATGGAATTAACGGAGTGGATATCGCCTCGGAACGAAAAATCGAAGAGCCGAGTTTGAATTCCATTTAAATTCGTTGCATTCACATGCGCGCAAAAACCTTTGAAAAAAGTATTAATCTACCTCTTCTCTCTCCAGATATGGGTTAAATAGCAAGACAGATTAGGTTCTATAACCTTGGTTGGCAACCAGTCTACCGTGTAAAGTAATGGTAACCTACTGCGGGACAATTTTCTGACCAGTCAGTTATGTCTCGAAAGAGACATGATCGCCCAAACGAGTATCACGTATAGCACCTAACTGACTTGGAAAGATATGAATCCATTTCTTCTCTCTCTAGCTGTGATTGAATAGCAGGATAGATTGGTTTCTATCGCCTTGGTTGGTAACCAGTCTACCACAGGAAGAAATGGCAACCTACAGTGGGAAAATCTTCTGCCTAGTCAGTCATGTCTCTTTGGAGACATGATCGCCCAACAATGTATCACTTATGGCACTTAACCCTCTATATTAGCAGCAAGGGTTCATCATTTCACATGTGAAATGACTTGATATAACCATAAGTCTATGCTAACACTTCACGTTTGTGGAACTCTTTTCCGACTTCTTGCTGATTTTCAAAAATTTAAATACCATGTCAATCGTTATCTTATGTATTCAGATTTTTTATTCTCTCTTCTTAATAAGGTGTTTTTCTCATATTCTCTAACACATAGCAGCCTTATTACCTTCAGTCAGTCAGTTAAGTACCATGCGCTATACACGGTTGGGCGATCATGTCTCGAAAGAGACATGACTGAATGGGCCGAAGATTATCCCGCAGTAGGTTGCCTTTCTGCGGTAGGCTGGTTGCCGACCAAGGCTATAGAACCCAATCTGCCCTGTTATTTAACCCATAACTAGAGGGAAGAGACGGATTAATACCTTTCCCAAGGGTATTTGCGCGTAAGTGAATGCAAGGAATTCAACTGGAATTCGAACTCGGTTCCCCGATTTCTCGTTCCGAGCTGATATCCACTGCGCCACAACGCAGATCCTTCAAACTTACTCACCTGATATCTTAGCCTCATGTGAAACTAATTGGGGTTAAATGATAAAAACAAATGTTATTCTATAAATATTACTTCTAACAATAACAACGACTATTACTACTACTCTCTTGTGTAATGTTTTTTAAGCACAAGTGATTATAAATCCAAGGACCCATTCCTATTGGGAGACATGAAAAGTTTGTTGGAAACAAAACTCCTATTTGGCAGCGAATGCTGGACGATCTCATCAAAGATGAAGAAAAGAGTCGAAGTAACCGAAATGTGGTTCTACACATACCATGGACCGAACATGTGTGCAACGACGGGATTTCGGAGGGAATAGAAACGAAAAGGAAACTTACACTTAACATCAGGAATAAACAGCTGAATTTTCTGAGAAACGTAAGGAGGAAGGAAGGCTTGGAGAATATGATACTAACAGGGCAGTTAAAAAGAAAAGAGACAGGGGAAACGGCGCGTGACATACTCGCTGTCTTAAGCAAATAGATGGAGAGGAGGGTTTTGGAGAAATAAAAAGACACAAGTTATTATCTAAACTTATTTATAAATGGAACATTGTGTGTCTCTGTGTGTGTGTCTGTGTGTGTGTGTGTCCATTACCTATAGACTCCGAAACGGCTGAACCGATTTTCTTGAAAATTTACATAGTTGTACTATAAGCGTCTGCGAGTGTTATAGCTAGGTTTTGTGTCCAGGTACTCCCGATAAATATTGAAAATCGATAATCGAAAAAATCGGGTTATAGAAGGAATGGTCTGATTTTAATCAAATTTGATGCACTCATATACAAAAACATAAGAAACGATATTCAGAAGTTTCAAAGTTGCAGTTCTTACAATAGTGCAGAAAATCAATAATGTATATATATATATATATAAAAGGTAAGATGTTTGTGTGTGTGTGTCTGTTTATCTGCCTGTATGTCTGTATTTTTTTCAGCCTTTTTATTTTAGTTTTTGCTTTGGCTTTGGCTCTAAGTAGGTATAATTGTAGTTTTTAATCTCAGCCATGATACCATTTAATCAGAGGACTTATTTAGACTTCAAAATTCAGTTTACGACGAAAAAAACTTATTTGATATCGATACCAGGAAATCAAAATTTGACTTACATCCATTCATTTTTCTTTATGTCGACGGTTTCGCTTTAACTGGAAACAACTATCGCTTTTTAGTTTTTCGTGCCAACGTCCAAAGAGTCTGAGCTCCAGGACTATGGATTAGTTTTAAAGCTTTCATCACACCCGAGCAACGCCGGACTATACTGCTAGTTGTTAGTATAACGAAAACATACTAAACATCAAGAGAGTCAGCTGAAGTTTCTGCGATACGCAATGAAGAACGAGGGCTTGGAAAATCTGATACTTACAGGGCGGATTGAGGGTAAGAGACAGGAAAAAACAGCACGTGACTTACTTAATGGAATTAAACAAATGAATTGCAGATCACGGTTTGGGAGAAATAACAGGACAAAATATATTAAAAATCACAAAATTTAGGAAGATGTGGAGGGTCATGATCGTCTACCTCCTGAAGAAACACCGCGCATAAAAGAAGATAATGACTCTTAACAGATTCGTTTTGAAAAATGACATGACATCTTGGGAAAAACAGAGAAGTTGTTTCCTTTTGTTGCCTACAAGGAGTGGTATTCATACTTGTCCTTCTCTTAGAATACTTACCGCCCTAGTCTCGGGTGATAAGTTTCTTCTTCTTCTTCTTCTTCTTCTTCTTCTTCTTCTTCTTCTTCTTCTTCTTCTTCTTCTTCTTGTGCCGTGTCCCTTCTGGACGTAGGCGATCATGGACTTCCACTTGGCTCTGTCACTCAGTAATTTTTTTTTTGGTATCTCTTCCAAACACCACTCCGTCAACCATTTGCTCAGACCTAACAAGTACGTCTCGCGCTGCTTTTCCCTGTCTCTTCTTCCATTTATCCAATCTGTGAGTATCAAGTTCTCCAGGCCTTCCTTCCTCATTACGTGTCCCAGGAACCTCATTTGTTCACATAGCAATTCAGCACTCTTTTTTTTTGTTTCTAATGAGATTTTCCTGCATTTCAGTACTCTGGTTAGCTTCTGAAATGCGTCTTTGACCATGCCAATGCATCTTTGGATCTTCGTGTCGCATTTTCCATCCTCTGTCAAAACACTTCCAAGGTATTTGAGTTTTTACTTGTTTTATTTTAGATTCTCCAACATACAGTTGGCATATTGGTCTCCCCTTTTAGCTGATGATCATACATTCAGTTTTCTTGAGGTTTATGCTTAGTCCTTTCTTTTCACTTTCTTTTGCTAACTGCTGTAGAAGGTCCTGCATTTTCCTTTCTGTATCTGCTATCAGCATCGTATCATCCGCCTATCGGATATTGTTGAGATTGTGGCCGCCAATGACGAATCCTAGCAAGGCTTTTATTTCTCTCATAATTGCTTCGCTGTACAGGTTGAATAGATCCGGTGAGAAAACACATCCTTGTCTTACGCTCCTTTCTATTTTGCATACCTGCTCAGTTCACTTCCTATCCGTGCACAAGCGGTTTGCTGCCAATATAGATTATCTTGATTATTCTAACGTCGTTTCCGAAAATGTCGAGCTTGTCGAGCATCTCTATCAAGTCCCTGTGTCGTACTTTGTCAAACACTTTTGCGTAGTCTATAAAGCACAGATAAAGGTCCTTCTGCATTTGTATTGCTCGTTCAGATAGCATTCTGAGCACGAATGTCGCATTTCTTGTTTGTTTTATCTTTAACGAATTCACATTGTTCCTGTCTTATTTCTGGGCCGATTCTGCTGGGCGCTCTGTTAATCAGAATCCGGATGATGAGTTTTGTTATGTGGCTCATTGAACCGATTGTTCGATGGAGCTCACATTCCTTTGCATCTGGCTTCTTATGTAGTGTTATGAGGATTGATCTCCTTAGGTCCTCCGGTATATTGCTGCTGTTGTACATTTTGTTTGTTATTTCTGTTAGTCTGTCGACGCCAAAGTCTTCTAAGGACATCAACACCTCTATTACGATCCCGTCTAGTCCCGCTTCTTTATTTCTCTTCAATTTGGCCATTGCTGATTCCACTTCCGTTTTTAATATTTCTGGTCCATTAAGTTTACCCTACGTAAATAGCTCGGGTGAAAAGAGAGGTATTCCTATTTTTCCCAAATGCATTTTTCTCTAAGTAAACTACACTGACTAATCCTGAATTTGACCCCGGCTGGTCGATTCCACTTGCTGAGTTGACAACCGTTTGCATCACACGCACATCCCCAAAACGAAACGCCACGTCCCTTCAAAACGTGGGTAAGCGTGGCTCTCTAAAGATTATTTTTCATTATTATCTATGAATTGCCATGAACGTTTTTGGAAAGATGGTTGCGTGGTATCCTGTTGCATTTGTTAGATTACCCCCTATACACACCGATGATAATCATAAGCAGTGCGATATTCGAATGGTTCTTCGTCTTTCCTATTTGACTTTTGGAACGAAACGCTATTTGTTTTTGCTCCGATAAACACGAAGCATGTAAACAGACAGACTGAAAATTGTATTGAACTGTTCATCACTTCAACTTCGTTTCTTTCTTTATCTTCCTGTAATATTAACCTTCTTGTAAATACAACGATTAACTGTTCCATGTTATGTGTCCTTTTTTACACGGACTCACATAAGTCCGACAAATATGTACCATGAGGCATAAAATGATAATAATATCCATTCCCGAAACATTTTCTATGCGGTTTTGAATTCTAATTGCCTAAGAGTGGTTGTCAACAAAAACTAGAAAACCCAGTCATCTCCGCTATTTAATATTTTACTTTAAAATTAAATGTCATCTTTTCAGGATAGAGGCGACCCTATACAGATTTTTTTTCCTTATTATTTGTGAATTGCCATGACGTATTGGGAAAGATAGTAAAATGCTTTCTTGTTGTTTTCTCTACATTTGGAAATTCAGAGCAATATTTCTCTTAGGCTGGCTAACACTCAAGTTTAGAGATCCAAGTGTACCTTACTATTTAACCCATAGCTTGTAGGGAAAAGGAATTAGCTCCATTATGACAAAGTAGATGTAACATACTAGACTGGTGCTTCAATTCGATTTTGCTAATTATATTTTTCACGTCGGTAACCATTACGGAGTACGCATATCTATAATTACTTCTAATAGTAGGAATGTTTATAATAGTGTTAGTGAAGTTGTGGGGGATGATGGTGATGGTACTTCTGCTAAATATAATTTGTGTCTAATTGTTTCTATTAATCACATCGTGTGCGTACACCTATATTTAGTTGCTGTACATTTTTAAGCAAATTAGAACTCTTTTGAAATCACGTGGCTTTGAATAGCTGAAAATGTATTTAATTGGCGATGGCATTTCACAAGAGTAATCCCGTCATTAGGAATCCCAGCATAAATTTTCTGAACGGCAAAAAATATAGAATAAAATAAAAAAGATGGCCGTGCAGAATCGATGGAACATCAAGTAGAATCGCCTAAGTGACATAAACAATTTTTGAAAGAGTAATAGAAAGATAGGTTGTGAAATCAAGAATCAGACTAAAAAAAAAAAAAAAAAAAAAAAAAAAAAGATAAGGAGAAAATGTCCCACAGCTTATTAAAATGTTCAGCCTCTAGGTTAGTCAACATTAATCACATTGTTTAATATATATATATATATATATATATATATATATATATATATAGTATTGTAACTAAGTTGTTGAGCTCGTAGGTTTATTTAACTTTTGTTCATGCATTTACTTTTATAAAGAGTGCTCGATACAAATGTAGAGCGTTATACTGTAATGGTTGTTACAATGTTTTTATAAATTCATAGTATCACGACACAAAAAATTTCATGTTTCGAAGCCAGCCCATTATGTTGTTGGCTTCATCCTCAGGTGATTTTTAGAATGTTGATTTTTATTTCTAAAAATCACCTGAGGATGAAGCCAACAACATAACAACAACCATTACAGTACTTCCTCTCTAACCGCACATTAAAGGTTGTATTAAATGGGCATGCCTCCCAAAACTACCAGACGAACGCGGGCGTCCCTCAAGGTTCTATCCTAGGCCCCACGCTCTTTCTGATCTACATTAATGATCTCCCCGACACCATTAGATCCCAAGTTGGCATGTATGCCGACGACACAACGATCAGTTCTGGACGACAAAGTGAACCTCGCTGCCGCACTTGAAAGGGACCTCCAATCCGTAGTGACCTGGGGTAGGAAATGGTTGGTAAATTTCAATGCCTCCAAAACAAAGCTGTTATCAACTAACCACCATAGACAATCGCATCTACCTCCCATTAGCATGGGACAGGCTAGCCTCCCAGAGAGTAAAATACTACGCCTCCTTGGCCTTACACTCTCGGCGGACCTCAAATGGAATGACTATATTGAATCCATTGCCAAATCTGCTGCTATGAAAGTCGGCTCTCTGTGCAGGGCCCGGAAATTTTTCCCACCTGAAACTATTCTGCGCATATACAAATCTACCATCCGCCCGTGTATTGAATATTGCTGCCATATCTGGTCGGGTGCCCCTGCTGCTCTCCTTGGGCTTCTTAACAAAATACAAAGGAGGATCTGTAACGTGGTTGATACCGACTTGGCAGACCGGCTGCAGCCGCTCTCACACCGGCGTGATGTAGCTTCCCTGTGCCTCTTCTACAAGTACTTTCATGGCTTCTGCTCCGATGAGCTTAGATCACTGGTGCCGCCTAAGCAGGAATTTACACGAGATACTAGATTAGCAACTAGGTCCCACCCTTTTACAGTTAAACAAATAAGATGTAACCGTAAATTCTACTACAACAGCTTCTTTTCTCGCGCTTCCCGCCTGTGGAACTCCCTTCCACAAGTCTGCTTTCCCGACAGTTACAATCTCCAGGTGTTTAAATGTAGGGTCAATAGACACCTCCTATCACACTAACTCCCAACTATTCTCACAACACTCTCATCTACCCAACCCTCATTCTCGGTATCCTCACCCGCCTATCACCCACCCTCTGTTATTTCCTATATTTAACCAGCCTTTCTCCACTCTACGTAGCCCCCTGCACAGTAGTGGCAGTGACATGCCTTGCTCGGGGTGAAACGCTTATAAAAAATAAAAAAAAAAAAATATACACACACACAAGACAAGGAATCTAGAAGTGAGCCACCACCTACCGCGGTTTCACACATTGGTTCTTCAGCCTCTTTTTCTCCTCCATTATTTAACCCACGAGGTAGTTCTCGCTGGGTTACATGACGGTTTAAATAACTGTTAATTTAGCACTATTTTCGGAAGTTCAGTTTGTTATCTTTAGTGTTGCCTTACTGTGATTAAGTTCATTATATATATATATATATATATATATATATATATATGGGGAAATATTTAAGGGAAAATGAGATATTTTAAAAAAAAGTAGCTACACACCACTATTTCCTCATCGTTCTTCAGCAATGAATTGAACACTCTTGGCTACTGGCGTTTGTTTACACTGTGTATGTAACACGCTAAAATCTGCATTCCTCCGCCGTGCGCCGATTGCTTAGAGGTAGAATCTCCGACTGATGTCAAATCGTTCGGGTTTCATGCTGGCTGGAAACAAGCTGATGTCTGGTCGTACTGTTAAGCTGTAATACAGTGAAACAGGACTGAATTCGGATGAATATATATATATATATATATATATATATATAACCCAACACAAGATATTTTCGCTACATAGATGATATTTTATTCATGCATTCATGTGACGATAACTTAACGGAAATTGTCAACAAACTCAATAAAGTAGAATGTGCGTTATGGTGCAGTGGATATCGACTCGGAACGACAAATCGGGGAGCCGAGTTCGAATTCCAGTTGAATTCTTTACATCCATTTACGCGCAAATACCCTTGGGAAAGGTATTAATCCGTCACTTCCTTCCAGTTATGGGTTAAATAACAGGACTGATTGGGTTCTATAGCCTTGGTCGGCAACCAGTCTACCGCAGAAAGCAATGGCAACCTACTGCGGGATAATCTTCTGCCCAGTCAATCATGTCTCTTTCGAGACATGGTCGCCCAAGCGTGTATCACGTATGGCATTTAACTGTCTGACTGAATGTAATAGTTGAAAACAATTAAAACTTCTACTAGGCATAAAGTGGGGGATCTGTTTTCTATTGTTATGAAGTTATAAACTGATCCCCCACTAATTATTAGCCAGCTAGTCTACCACAGAAAACAATGGCAACCTACTGCGGGATAATCTTCTGCCCAGTCAGTCATGTCTCGAAAGAGACATGATCGCCCAAGCGTGTATCACGTATGGCACTTAACTGACTGACTGCTATTAATTTCACGTATGAAACAGAGACTAATAACACATTACCATTTCTAGATATGTTACTAATCAATAATGAAAGCAAACTAGAATTCAAAATTCAACGTAAATCTACAAATAAAAACGATTACATTTTCTTCTATTCACACCATAGTAATAAATTAAAAAGAGGTATTATTATAGGATTTTACCTAAGGGCTCTCAGAATTCGTATTAAAAAAATTTTTAGAAGATGAATTTAAATACATTGCAGAATCATTAAAAAACTACAATATCCTCCCCATTTTATTTCATATTCTAAAAAGAAAGTTATAAAAATTCACAAACAAAAAAAACACCAAAGCCACCAACCACAATAGCCCCCCCCACCACCACCACCACCAACAATAATCTAATTAATTGTTACATTGTTTTGCCCAGTACTTCGACAACTACCATTATCGAAAATAATTTGAATAACCTAGGCATAAAAACAGTCCCCAACTCCTCCCTTACAATCAGGAACTTTATTTCCAACAAAAATAAACAACCTATCATACACTCCGAGTCTGGAGTATACACGGTTGAATGTGGAAATTGTTTCAAGAAATATGTGGGTGAAACATCTAGATCGTTAAATAAACGAATATATGAACACAAAACAGACATAAAAAATTGTATTTCTACCAATGCGCTATCAAAACACTCTGGATACAAATCTAAACTTTAATTTTAAAAACTCTAAAATGTTAACCTTAATCTACGACAGCAAACGAAGAAAAATCGTTGAGGCTGCCGCTGTTTCGAATTTCCGCACTTCAAAGTTTTAAAAAATATCCTATTATGAACTATGTAATTGTAAATGAGTTCACTATAATGACTTCGACATAAATATTTCACGTGTATAATGGGGCAGCTAAGTGTAAGGTGAGATATGTTTCTCATATATATGGGTGCACCTGATTTTGTGCATGCTTCTATAGAATTTAGTGCATGTTTATATATATTATTGTATGTATTATATTGTGTGTGTAAGGGGGCACCTAAGTATAAATGTATTTCATACATAAGAATGGACTTAATTATGTATACGTTTTTCCATCATGTGAGAACATCTGATTATATGTGGGCTATATTAATTTTAGATGCAGTCAATTGTGCATTCTTGAACTGATTATACCTTCATGTACTGATCATTCTACCCATATGTGTACAGGTTAGTATCAATAATCCGAATGAAGTATTCCGGTATATATATATATATATATATATATATATATATATATATATATATATATGTGTAATATTTTTAAGACGTATGAAAAAAAATACCACCTCGTTTGGGAGTTAAGTGTACACAGGCGTATATTGTCTTTATGCATAGGGGTATATAAAAAGTTGCTAGTATATTTATTGTTATGTCGTGAGTAAGAATAAATAACTCAAGAACAGGAATAGGTTAATCGTTGTATTCCGTGAAAATAGTATTTACAAAGGTTATTAGTATCCAATACAAGAATAAGGGTTAATCGTCTCAACCGTCGTAAGACGTAGTATGAGCAATGGGTACTTCCGGGTCGTCACCGGAAGTCTACGACTGACTTATCGATCGGCTGCTCGGCGCACTCTCCTACGTAGATGCCACCATTACTTTACGCGGGCGTCCCAACACTTATATAATTATATTTATATTTATAATTATATATCTGTATATATACGGATGTGTATACGTGTATGCGTGAATCCGCTTCTCATAGAATTGCGAGTGTGTGAACATAATATTTGTATGTGGATATCTAAACTTATTTATA
Source organism: Ascarosepion bandense (assembly GCA_037127315.1). Lineage (NCBI taxonomy): Eukaryota > Metazoa > Mollusca > Cephalopoda > Sepiida > Sepiidae > Ascarosepion > Ascarosepion bandense. The sequence continues at coordinate 281,882 of JBBBDQ010029001.1, forward strand.
AATGGAACTTTGTCTGTGTGTGTGTGTCTGTGTGTGTGTGTTTGTATGTGTGACCATTACCTATAGACTCCGAAACGGCTGAACAGATTTTCTTGAAAATTTACACAGTTGTACTATAAGCGGCTGCGAGTGTTCTTAGCTAGGTTTTGTGTCGAGGTACCCCCGATAAATATCGGAAATCGATAATCGAAAACATCGGGTTATAGAAGGAGTGGTCCGATTTTAATCAAGTTTGATACACTCATAGACAAAGACATAAGAAACGATATTCAGAAGTTTCATAGTTGCAGTTTTTACAATAGTGCAGAAAATTTGATATCGATACCAGGAAATCAAAATTTGACTTACATCCATTCATTTTTCTTTCAGTCTACGTTTTCGATTTTAACTGGAAACAACTATTGCTTTTTAGTCTTTCGTGCCAACGTCCAAAGAGTCTGAGCTCCAGGACCATGGATTAGTTTTAAAGCATTCATTACACCCGAGCAACGCCGGGCTATACTGCTAGTAAGGAAATAAATGTAGGTATCAAAAACACATTGATGAGCATATACACCTATGGATGTGAGGATGTATGTAAGTATGAAAATAGAGGCGTAATTTGGGAGTATGTGTGAGAATTACTGGCATATATATATATTTATATATATATATATATATCCCGTCTTTATGAAATATATATGTGTGAATATGCAAGCGCAAGATCCGTATGTTGACATGAAAAAGTGTAGGTCGGTAAGTATGTGTAAGCATAAACAAAGTCACATTTGTAAGTATATGTGGGAATGTATGTATATGTGTATATGGATATAAGTTAGTGTACATGGGTGGGTTAATTTATGGGTTTACACGTACACACGTAGCCATGGAATTAGAAGTTTCTTTAGAGATTAACCTCTTCACGGATGGTCTGAATACCCCCAACTGATCTGACGCCAATGCCTAAGTCCTGACTCTCTTTTCCGTTTTCTCTTTTTCTAATTTTATTTTTATTTTTTTATCTTTCTCTTCAGTTCAAGAAAATGCTTATTCCGGCAAGTTTTTGTACCAAATGGAAGGAATATTGTGTGGTCTGATGAAATGAGCTAATTAAGCTCATTGAAATGAATTATAATTTATAACCAATTTAAATGACGTGTTGAGTTTTCCTTTATATATATATATATATATATATATATATATATATATATATATAATTAGTAATATTCTTACTATTTATAGTAAAACATTTTTCGCTACACAAGAGCTGTCGTGCTTCAGTTCTATATTCAGCATATCGACAGGCGATATACAGTTGCAAAAGTTAGGAAATGATATATAAATAAAAAATTGAACCAATCTTTTCCTTATTCTAGTGGGTATTAGTAAATATACGAATGGAAAGTTAACGATGGATAATAGCATGGGTTTGTAAGGTGGAATGGAGAAATCTTTGGAAGGTCAGTACAAAACCACAAAGTTAAGTGATGTATAGGGATATGGATTAAAATTTAGACTGGCGTGAGATAATGAGAGATCATGAAAAGCGTAGTAGTTATATTTATAGTAGAAAAATAATAAACTATACTTTGAGGTAAACGAAAGGCTGTGTTGACAAGTGACAGGGAACAATAGATTCAAATTTCTTCAAAGATCATTTCTTAACTCTTGCAACCGTATATCGCCTGATGAGGTGCTGAATATAACACTGAAACACGACAGCTCTTGTGTAGCGAAAAAAATGTTTTCAATTGAAAATATCCTCCCAGGGTATATCTGAAGAAAGTAACAAAACAAGTTCCAATGAGCGCATTGATAAGAGAAAGAAATTCTGGTTATAAAAGGTTTATGAAAATGTTACCTGCAGAGCTCATGTTTACGAGGAAAGTAGATATATTTTCGACAAATTACTGCCTGAGAATAAAAAGAAAATTTCAAAATTTTAAAGTGCTAGATCATTTAAGATTGGCAATAAAGTTTTCTTTAAAAAGTTCAAAGCGGGAAAGAAAACTGACAGGAAGGAAAAACAATTCAACATATTGGTAGTGTGATGTACATTGTCGAAGGTGGACAATTCCAACATAAAAGACATGCAAACCAATTGAGGTCTAGATATGCACAGAACAAGCAACCAGTACAATGTAATTCTCTGATGGACATACTTTATGCTACTTTTGAAGTATTTATTCCTAAAACGAATACTGCTATACAATGCAAGGGGCTTACGGTCATATCACGTTCAATACACCGGTTCTCGCTCGATCACCGAAGTTAAGAAACGTTGAGCCTGGTCAGTACTTAAATGGGTGACCGCTTGGGGAATACCATGTGCTGTAAGCGTATAGTGACGGATGTGCGTTGTGGTGCAGTGGATATCCTCTCGGAAAGTTCGAATTTCAGTTGAATACCCTGCATTCACTTAAGCACTAGTCAGTCAGTCAGTTAAGTGCCATGCGCGATACACGCTTGGGCGATCATGTCTCGTAAGGCAGAAGATTATCCCGTAGTAGGTTGCCATTGCTTTCTGCGGTAGACTGGTTGCCGATCAAGGCTATAGAACCCAATCTGTCCTATTATTTAACAGGGAAGAGGGTATTTGCGCGTAAGTGAATGCAAGGAATTCAACTGGAATTCGAACTCGGTTCCCCGATTTCTCGTTCCGAGCCGATATCCACTGCTCCACAACGCACATCCTAAGCACTAGTACCCTTGGGAAAGGTATTAATCCGTTCCTTCCCTCCAGTTATGGGTTAAATAACAAGAGTAGGACTTGGGAACCCTGCTCTTAAAAACAAATCCCAATGAATTCTGATACTCGAAAATAAAAATGTTGTAAAAATAAAATAACCTTACCCAAAAATCATTGGTTATGACCTTAAATGATCCCATAAGGATTGATAGGTCGTTAAGCCTCGAAACAAACAAAATTTCTACTATTTACGAGGAATGGCCAGAAAAAGAAAAAGAAATCCATGGACTGGAAATTTTTTAAGCGAATACTAAAACTTGCATTACAATCTTGAATAACCATTTTGTTCTTTACATTCTGTTTGATAAAAATCAATCAGAATTTGGAGAAGAAAATTGGTTCAGTCGTTTATTCTTGCTACTCGTTACTGTATATCAGAGAAAAGAATAGAGAAATATTGAACAAAGGAGTACAGGAAATAAACCCTATTTCTAACACAATTATGTACCCACATACAGAGTGTTGTAGAGTAGTTGACACCCTTTTAGCGCTCTCAAAGATTGAATGTTCTGTGGACCAAGAAAGCTATATAAAAAAAGATTAATAGCAGTCAGGATTTCGAAGTGTCATTGACATTCTGATGTGATAGGCTGTGTGCGTCAGTGGTTCACTTCGTCGGACTCAGGCAGAGAGGAACCCAGACGAGGCTCCGCCGAAGGGTAGAGTCTCGTCTGGGGAAAAGTAGACAAGGATTTTTTGTCTGAGCCTTGGTGTACATATGTTTGTAAATACAAACGGTTTATGTTACAGGCATTACCAGGTTAATTTATTTTTAATTTTTATTATTGTTTGAATTCTTGTCTGAGCCTACTGACTCGTTTTTTTTACCACGTGGGGATACCGTAAATATTACGGACTGTCATTGACAGTCTAAGTTGATCGACTGCGTTTGTCAGTCGTTCACTTAGTCGGACTCTTTGCCTTCGGTCGGAAAGGAACAATATAAATGGTTTAAGTAACAGGCATTGCCAGTTTTATTTATTTTTAATTTTTATTATTGTTTGAAATTCGGATGTTCGGGTATTAATTAAAAAAAACCCCGGATGACAGAAATTCTTATCGAAGCATAGAAAGTAAGATAAGTAGATTGGGAATGAAAAAAAATGAAATCTTAATTTTATGAGAGTGATTGTTCTTATTATTTTATGTACCTTGTCCCTTCAGGACGTAGGCGATCATGGCCTTCCACGTCTCCTTATCCCTGGTGGCTCTTAGCACACTTTCTCCTATAACGTCTCCGAGCCCCCGTTCTGTCATCCACCTGCTCAGGTCTTTTAAATATGTTATCCGCTGCTTTCCGCTGTTCCTTTTCCCCTCTATCTGGCCTGTTAGTATCAGATTCTCCAAGCCCTTCTTCCTCATTGCATGTTCCAGGAACTTTAGTTGTCTCTTTCTGTTGCTCATTATTAATTTCCTTTTCGTTTCCATCATTTCCAAAACCTCGTCATTGCTCACATGCTCGGTCCACGATATCCTCAGCATCCTTCTGTAGAACCACATTTCAGCTGCTTCAAGTTTTCCGTTCATCTTTGTTGATATTGTCCAACATTTTCTGCCATATTGAAGAACTTACATCACATAGCAATCCAGCACTCTCTTCTTTGTTTCTAATGAAAGTTTCCTGTACCTTAATACTTTACTCAGCTTCTGGAACGCGTCTTTCGTCATGCCAATTTATCTTTGGATCTCTGTGTCGCACATTCTGTCTTCAGTTAGAACACGTCCCAGATATTTGATTTACACCCCCCCCACACCTGTATTTGGCACTTTAGGTTGCTCTTTTTGCTGATGACCATGCATTCAGAGTGATAAAGATTTGAAATTTTCGAAAATTATACGCAGAAGATGGTCAAGTTGAAAAAATGACGAAAGTAGAATTCTAGAACTGGGACTTTTCACTAGAATAAAAAAAAAGAAAAAAGAAAAATAAAGAAAAGAAAATTAAAAAAAAAAACGGAATAAAAATCGAAGTGGATGTTGGTTATGAAAGCTAACAAAATAATGGTTTGAAATTGCCAAAGGAAATTAAGCTTTAGCGTCGATTCGACAGAGGTATCTGCAAACTACAGATTCATGTCAGCCATCGTTGTCATAACTGATGCAATTACATTTAATCAGGACTGAATTATGTCACAGAAAATAACAGCGTGTTGACACTTCAGATTTCAGCAACGAAGATGATAACAACAGAATTACCACCACCACCACCAACAACAACAACAACAACAACAATACTAGTGAGATAGTGCAGGAATTCCACATTATTTTTTCACGTGCAGTTATTCGACAGAATTAGTTAATTCACAGGTAATTATTTAATATAATTACAAATAATTTTTTAATATGTTGCAAAAAATTATTTAATTAATATGGTACAAATGAAAAAATTTAAATGGTACAAACGAAAAAATAATTTATTTAATATGTTACATCTAGTAGTTTCTTAGAGACAATTCGTATTGGCTCAAATGTAATCTTTAATGAACTAATATTTATTTTCGTAAAAAGGCAAAAAGAAATGTAGCAGAAGGGCAAAGTGAGGATATAGGCGCTCGTCATCATCAGTTTTATCTTAAAATTAGCTACCCTCAATCAATGTCCCAAACAAACTATACAATAATACTTGCACCAAAATACTACATTCTTGCTTACCCTTCTTACTACAACCTATATCATACATCAAAATCTCTATGACGTTCTAACTAATCTTATATGTACAATTTGTCTGTGGGGGTCCGGAATAGAATAATAACACTTAAAAATGAAAACCCCAATGAATATTTATAATATGCATATTACTATATATGCAAACAACTAAACAAAATGCTGTTGGTAATATACTGGGGCAGAAGTATCAGTTAACTGGACGAAACTGATGCGAGACATGGATGTATTAAAAACCATTCAACTAACCAGAAACAAAAATACGCACTCATTCAGACACGATGACAATTACGAAAGATCACACACCAAAAACGAAATGTGTCTTGGATGTGCATTGTGGTGCAGTGGATATCAGCTCGGAACGAGAAATCGTGGAGCCGAGTTCAAATTCCTGTTGGATTCCTTGCATTCACTTATGCGCAAATACCTTTGAGAAAGGTATTAATCCGTTTCTTCCCTCCAGTTAGGCGTCAAATAACAAGCCAGATTGGGTTTTATAGCCTTGGCTGGCAACCAGTCTGCCGCAGAAAGTAATGGCAACCTACTGCTGGAGAATCATCTGCCCACCGAGACATGATCGCCCAAGCCTGTATCATGTATGGCACTTAACTTATTGTCCTGCATCTACCAGAGAACTGACATTTCTGGTCACCTAGCGGAGGGGGGGGAAATGATGTTAATTAAACTAAAGAAAGTGGGGACAAAAATCAAATGGGTCAATGAGAATACATCCCCTGGTTGTTAACAAGGGTTATTAAAAAAAAACTAAACTAACCTATTGCGAGCGGGTTGCCAATGTTTAATACAGGGCTCCCAAAATCATGGTTGTCTAACCTGCATCAAAATGCCACTCGACAAGATAAATATAAAACACACCTACCATTTACCAAATTCTGATGGGGGGAGTCGTCGTCGTCTTTCTGTCCTGATCTTGACGTTAACCTGATGCTTAAAAAAATCAGTTACTCTCACTTTAATACCTCTCCGTATTAGTAGTAGTCCCTCCTTGCATGGGGTAAAATGATAAAAAAAAAAACCGTGTGACAATAAATATGTGAATGAAAAGAAAAAAATTAATTTAACTATATTTACATTTATTATAATTATCCGTAAGTGTAATACAGGGTGCGTGTGCAGTATTGCATATCAGTACAAAAACAATCATATGGAACAATTTCATAGGAAATTTTGAGAATTAATGCTAAAGCAGAGCTTCTGAGATGGAAGTTAAACAAATCGATGCAAAAATGCTGAGATGATACACATAAAACCAAAAAAAACAAAACAACGATGAGACTGGATAGATAGATAGATAGATAGATAGAGAGAGAGAGAGAGAGAGAAAGATACGGACATACTGAGATAGATAGATACAGAAAGATTGAGATTGACAGATATAATAACTGAGAGTGATAGATAGATAGATAAGGAACAGAATTAGATAGATAGATAGATAGATAGATAGATAGATAGATAGATAGATAATGAACAGAATTAGATAGATAGATAGATAGATAATGAACAGAATTAGATAGATAGATAGATAGATAGATAGATAGATAGATAGATAGATAGATATGGAAAGATTGAAATTGACAGGTATAATAACTGAGAGTGATAGATAGATAGATAGATAGATAGATAGATAGATAGATAGATAGATAGATAGATAGATTCTAAAATCGATTGATATATGAGGATTGCGAGATAGATCAGTAGATAGGTGCGGACAGACTGCAATTAATAGATATGTGAGCGGAGCAGAATACCTAGCTCTAGTTATATATATATATATATATATATATATATATATATATATATATATATATATAGATAGATAGATAGATAGATAGATAGATAGATAGATAGATAGATAATGAACAGAATTAGATAGATAGATAATGAACAGAATTGGTAGATAGATAGATAGATAGATAGATAGATAGATAGATAGATAGATATGGAAAGATTGAAATCGACAGATATAATAACTGAGAGTGATAGATAGATAGATAGATAGATAGATTCTAAAATCGATTGATATATGAGTATTGCGAGATAGATAAGTAGATAGATGCGGACAGACTGCAATTAATAGATATGTGAGCGGAGCAAAATAGCTAGCTCTAGTATATATATATATATATATATATATATATATATATATATATATATATATATATATATATATATATATATATATATATATATATATATATATATATATAGATAGATAGATACAGATAGATTGTAAATGGGAAGAGCGACATGGATGGATATATAGATAGACAGAAAGTTAGATGAATACGGACCGACTGGTTACGTTAAATAAATACGGACTGACAGGTTAAGTTACGCAGTAATGAATGTTCTCATCAGGCGTTGATTCATTGAATTTCTTCACAGATATCATATATGCTTGAAAATGCATAACATAAAACGTTATTTTTGATGCCACTTTCTATTAATTTGATATTTCTTGGAAATATTGCATGTCGTAATCTTAACAGCAAATGAGTATTTTTCATTGTTGAAAAAAGAATCTGGGAAAACAACTAAAGTAAATAAATAAATAAAACGCTTCTGACATTTCTTTGGTTATATCATCATAATTAGAATTTCATCATTATAAGGCACAAACAATTATTTAATTTTTTAAAATTTTTACATTTTATGATTGTTTATTTATATAACTTTTCCTTTTATTTACTTCTTTTTATTCACTGAAATAAAATATAGATTCGATCAGACAGAACGATAGCATAGGAAACAAATATGAAACGTTCATTAATTAAATATACTATAGAATATACTATATGAAACGTTCATTAATTAAATATACTATAGAATATACTATATGAAACGTTCATTAATTAAATATACTATAGAATATACTATTAAATATACTATAGAATAAACTATATGAAACGTTCATTAATTAAATATACTATAGAATATACTATTAAATATACTATAGAATATACTATATGAAACGTTCATTAATTAAATATACTATAGAATATACTATATGAAACGTTCATTAATTAAATATACTATAGAATATACTATTAAATATACTATAGAATATACTATATGAAACGTTCATTAATTAAATATACTATAGAATATACTATATGAAACGTTCATTAATTAAATATACTATAGAATATACTATTAAATATACTATAGAATATACTATATGAAACGTTCATTAATTAAATATACTATAGAATATACTATATGAAACGTTCATTAATTAAATATACTATAGAATATACTATTAAATATACTATAGAATATACTATATGAAACGTTCATTAATTAAATATACTATAGAATATACTATATGAAACGTTCATTAATTAAATATACTATAGAATATACTATATTTATATATACTGTTTTATTTAAGCGCCATCATAAATGTTTCTAATTTTGATTTTATATTTTATAACGGAATGGTTCGAAAAGGAAAGAGATAAAAAGATTGGACAATATGATGCATGAATCTATAAAATGTAAAAAAATGATGAAGTGAGAAACATTTGAAAAGCAAAAAAAATAGAAAGATTGGAAAAAGAAATTCAAGTATCAATGAAAAATATAGAATGAGACAAAAGAAATCTTGGAAAAAGAAAGAGAGAGAAAGATTAGACAAAAAAGCAAATATAAAAAAAAAAATGAAAAACGAAGCAAAGAGAAAGGTTCGAAAAGGAAATAGAGAGAAAGATGCGATAAAGAGATATATGAATCTATAAAAAGCTATATAATGAGAAAAGGGGATGTGCGTTCTAGTGCATTGGATATCGGCTCGGAACGAGAAATAGTGGAGCCGAGTTCGAATTCCAGATGAATTTATTGCATTCACTTACGTTCAAATATCCTTGGCAAAGGTATTATTCCGTCTATTCTTTCCAGTTATGGGTTAAATAACAGAACAGATTGGGTTCTATAGCCTTGGTCGGTAACCAGTCTACCGCAGAAAGCAATGGCAACCTACTGCGGGATAATCTTCTGCCCAGTCGGTCATGTCTCTTTCGAGACATGATCGCCTAAACGTGTATTACGTATAGCACTCAACTGACTGACTGAGAAGAGAGAAAGATTTTGAAAGGAAAGAAATAGGAAGTCGGAATAAGAATTAGATGAATGTATGAAAAGGTAATGAAAGAGAGTTTCAAAAATGTACTAAAAAGAAAAGAGATAGAAATATTGGATAAAGAAATGCATGAATCTATAAAACGATACATACAGCCGGAAATGAATGGTTCGAAATATAAAGCAACATAAAGATTAGATAACGGAATATATGAATCTATATTGTGATAATTGATGTGGATAAGTGAAATTTTCTAAAAATAGAGATTGTATGAAGTGATGGAACCAAAATCATAATTAGAATGAATATGAACGTTGCGTAAAAAAGAAATAGAGAAAAAAATCATGTTGATTCATGTCTATTCGATGGCTTCCAAAACTTTATTTAAATCGGAAACATCGGTTTTTGCTTGTAAGAAATTTTGAGAAACCATAGTGATTTTCTGATACAAGTCTTACATACAGAGAAATGTGCAATCATGCTTTTCGCAAAGTGTATTGACACGTAAGTGAATATAATAACCACGACTGTAATTCGAACTTGGTTCTCTGGTTTCCTATTCTAAGACTTAATCAATGACCCATTCTCACATTTAATGAACAGCTTATCTATTTCTGAGTAGACTTATATTCTGACATAGTCCATTGTTACTTACTTCATTGATCGAACAAGAACCGGGGTTTAAACCAGATATAACCCTTAAACCGTAAAATGGATGTGTGTGTGGATAGAAACAATGAAAATCAAATAAGATATTTTGGCGGACTTGAAGGAGACTATCACCACCTTCAAATTTGTTCTTTTTAATTTTTTTTTTTAACTTTTTTCAGTGCAGTCTTATCGGTTATTACATAAATTTTCCGATTATCAAAAAACAAAAAAAATTGAAGAAATTGCAATATTCAAACAATTTTAGGGGAGCTCACTTTATCATACAATGTTATAGTAAATCGATCCTCCATTTTGAAACCACTAGCGTTGGGGGTCGCTTTGTTTTTGTTTTTTTGGACAAGTTGTTGCTCTTGTTTTTGTCTTTTTCAAGTTTTCTTTAGTTCTTACGGTGGCATCTTCCTCGGAAACTCCAAGAATGGCTTTATTCAAACATTTTGCAAAGGATTCAGTCGTTGAATATGCGCAAGCCAAAAAGTTAATGGCACAGGATCTATTTACTATAAGGTTGAATGAAAAACTGAGCCGCCTCCCTTAAAATTGTTTAAATATTGAAAGTTTTGCAAATTTTCTTTGTCACTCGGCAAGTTTAGGGTTTAATCAATAAGATTGCACTGAAAAAAGTAAAATAAAGTTGTAAATCAACCCATTTACAGGTGGTATTAATGTCGTACTGGCGAGCGGTTCCAAAATGGAGGATTGATTTACTATAACGTTGTATGAAAAGCAGAGCCCCCTCTTAAAAATGTTGAAATATTGCATTTTTCCAAATTTTCTTTGTCAATCGGAAAGTTTAGTGTGTAATCGATAAGACTGCACTGAAAAAAGAAAAAAAAATGAAAAACAACAAATTTAACGGTGGTGATAGTCTCCTTCAGGTCCGCCGATTTTTTTTAATTTATCGCGATAAATTTTACGGCACTTATTTTGGTTACTGGTTTTTTCGCTACTTATGTGAATGTAAAAAAAAAACAAAAAAACAAAAACAGTCTTTGCCGGAAATAATATAAAGAACAAGTTATAGTTAATTTCTTCAATGATATTTAATTTTGTTAAAATAATTCAGTGATTATTGTTTCAAAAAAATAAATAACTGTAAATTTTAAATGCAAATTAAAAAAATAAGACAAGAAAAATATTTTGTCATATTATACCCGATTGCTAAAAAATTCATATACTTTCATTCTCATGTATAACATTCTCCAAGCAGTTAAGGAACTTTTTTATATAATGCTGACCTTCCATAATTAATTTTTGTGCGTTCTTGTTTCCCGTCTTAAAACGTACGTATTTTTTTATTTTTATTTTTAATCATATCACGCCGAGCAAAGCGCTAACGCCACTGATGTGCAGGGGGCTACATAAGAGTGAAAAGATTGGAAAAGAGAAAGCCGGAAAACACATCCTAAACAGGAAACAAGGGATGAGCCTCTTCACCTGTTCAATAGACGTGGGTGGTGTGTGAACCGGGCGATAGTTTAGACTATCTACTCCAATTTAAAAAAAAGTGAGAAGATTGGAATAGAGAAAACCGGAAACTGCATCCTAAACAGGAAACAAGGGATGAGCCTCTTCACCTGTTCAATAGACGTGGGTGAAATGTGAACGGGGTGATAGTTTAGTCTATCTACTCCAATCGAAAAAAAATTGAGAAGATTGGAATAGAGAAAACCGGAAACTGCATCCTAAACAGGAAACAAGGGATGAGCCTCTTCACCTGTTCAATAGACGTAGGTGAAATGTGAACGGGGCGATAGTTTAGTCTATCTACTCCAATTGAAAAAAAGTGAGAAGATTGGAATAGAGAAAACCGGAAACCGCATCCTAAACAGGAAACAAGGGATGAGCCTCTTCACCTGTTCAATAGACGTGGGTGAAATGTGAACGGGGCGATAGTTTAGTCTATCTACTCCAATTGAAAAAAAGTGAGAAGATTGGAATAGAGAAAACCGGAAACCGCATCCTAAACAGGAAACAAGGGATGAGCCTCTTCACCTGTTCAATAGACGTGGGTGAAATGTGAATGGGGCGATAGTTTAGTCTATCTACTCCAATTGAAAAAAGTGAGAAGATTGGAATAGAGAAAACCGGAAACCGCATCCTAAACAGGAAACAAGGGATGAGCCTCTTCACCTGTTCAATAGACGTGGGTGAAATGTGAACGGGGCGATAGTTTAGTCTATCTACTCCAATTGAAAAAAGTGAGAAGATTTGAATAGAGAAAACCGGAAACCGCATCCTAAACAGGAAACAAGGGATGAGCCTCTTCACCTGTTCAATAGACGTGGGTGAAATGTGAACGGGGCCATAGTTTAGTCTATCTACTCCAATTGAAAAAAAGTGAGAAGATTGGAATAGAGAAAACCGGAAACCGCATCCTAAACAGGAAACAAGGGATGATCCTCTTCACCTGTTCAATAGACGTGGGTGAAATGTGAACGGGGCGATAGTTTAGTCTATCTACTCCAATTGAAAAAAAGTGAGAAGATTGGAATAGAGAAAACCGGAAACTGCATCCTAAACAGGAAACAAGGGATGAGCCTCTTCACCTGTTCAATAGACGTGGGTGAAATGTGAACGGGGCGATAGTTTAGTCTATCTACTCCAATTTAAAAAAAAGTGAGAAGATTGGAATAGAGAAAACCGGAAACTGCATCCTAAACAGGAAACAAGGGATGAGCCTCTTCACCTGTTCAATAGACGTGGGTGAAATGTGAACGGGGCGATAGTTTAGTCTATCTACTCCAATTGAAATAAAGTGAGAAGATTGGAATAGAGAAAACCGGAAACTGCATCCTAAACAGGAAACAAGGGATGATCCTCTTCACCTGTTCAATAGACGTGGGTGAAATGTGAACGGGGCGATAGTTTAGTCTATCTACTCCAATTGAAAAAAGTGAGAAGATTGGAATAGAGAAAACCGGAAACCGCATCCTAAACAGGAAACAAGGGATGAGCCACTTCACCTGTTCAATAGACGTGGGTGAAATGTGAACGGGGCGATAGTTTAGTCTATCTACTCCAATTTAAAAAAAAGTGAGAAGATTGGAATAGAGAAAACCGGAAACCGCATCCTAAACAGGAAACAAGGGATGAGCCTCTTCACCTGTTCAATAGACGTGGGTGAAATGTGAACGGGGCGATAGTTTAGTCTATCTACTCCAACTGAAAAAAAAAAGTGAGAAGATTGGAAAAGAGAAAACCGGAAACTGCATCCTAAGCAGGACACAAGGGATGATCCTCTTCACCTGTTCAATAGACGTGGGTGAAGTGTGAACCGGGCGATAGTTTAGTCTATCTACTCCAATTGAAAAAAAAAATTAAAAAAGGTGAGAAGATTGGAAAAGAGAAACTGACGAAAAAAATATTTAGTGCTGCATTGTTCATCCATACTGATAGCCATCAATTGTGCTGTTAAAAAATATTCACATTTTGCATTTTATTGCGAGATTATCTTCGAGAGAAAACGATATTAATGTAGTACGTTCTTGCTTTATAAATGTATGCTTCATTGCATCAGTGAACGTGAGTTTCATTCTGTTTTAATTTCTGGGAGAAGGAAATAACATTATTTACATCTGGAATAATATGCTTATCTTTGTATTTATTACCACAACATTTCGGACATGTTGCTCTCGGGCCTTCATCAGTTGTCTATCGATCCAGACAGACTTCAGTCAGTTTCTAACTAAACTATTCGTTGAGTCGTTACCATAAGAATAATTGTACTGGTTTAGCGTCCAAATTGTTGATAGACTTTCGACCATCTTCGCAATTGTTACCGTCTAATAATACACGTCCCAGGCTACGTATTTTTTTTTATAGAAATAATTTGTTTGTTTCTCAGTCGGTAATTAGTTTATACAACTGAGAAATGTTCAGGTTTAATGGTCGAATATTTTTGCAGAATCTGGTAAACAAATTAGGATCAGCTGTGAATCGTTCCGGTCACAGAAACTCATTCATTGTCTTTGAATTCGCCAAGTTGCCACAACAATAATTGTCCTGGCTCAAATTATAATTTACCTAAGTCAGTTAAGTGTCATACGTGATACATGCTTGGGCGATCATGTCTCGAAAGAGACATGACTGACTAGGCAGAAGATTATTCCGCAGTAGGTTGCTATTGTTTTCTGCAGTAGACTGGTTGCCAGCCAAGGCTTTAGAACCCAATCTGTTCTGTTATTTAACCCATAACTGGAGGGAAGTGACGGATTAATACCTTTCCCAAAGGGTATTTGCGCGTAATTGAATGCAAGAAATTCAACTTTGAGTATATAATACAAATCAACTTGGTCAGACGCCTTAAATAAACAACTTAGAGTCAGTTAAGAGTTTTTTCTAACAGAAGTCATAGCGAGTAGCCTAAGCGAGACTTAATATTAAAACCGTTGTAATATATGGCATTGAAATTTTTGAAGAACAATGTTGGCCCGAAAGTAGGGAGCAAAAATAGATTTTCACAACCGAGAAGTGCGAGAAAAGAGACAATAAACAAAGAACGTACTGTTCCATGCAGCTAATTCGCGAGTGAATTCATGAGACCTAGGCGCCAATCTAGTTTTATGCTTTCATGAAGTCGAGGTATCATAATAATCCGAACAATTATCATGAAAGTCTTTATAGAAAAAAGCGCAGAGACGACAGCTATGGACAAATAATATTGCTAATTATTTTTTGTATTCTATCAAGAATCCCTAAATATACTGCAGAAGCACTGGATATAACAGGACACCGGATCATATGTGGCAGCAATATTCAAAGCACGAACAAGTGGCAGACCTATATCTATCTAAACTTATTTATAAATGGAACTTTGTGTGTGTGTGTGTGTGTGTCTGTGTGTGTATGTGTCCGTTACCTATAGACTCCGAAACGGCTGAACCGATTTTCTTAAAAATTTACACAGTTGTACTATAAGCGTCTGCAAGTGTTCTTAGCTAGGTTTTGTGTCGAGGTACCCCCGATAAATATCGATAATCGAAAAAAATCGTGTTATAGAAGGAGTGGTCCGATTTTAATCAAATTTAATACACTCATAGACAAAGACATAAGAAACGCTATTCAGAAGTTTCAAGGTTGCAGTTCTTACAATAGTGCAGAAAATTGATGATATATATATATATATACATAAAAGGCAAGATGTTTGTGTGTGTGTCTGTTTATCTGCCTGTATGTCTGTATTTTTTCAGCCCTTTTATTTTAGTTTTTTGGCACTAAGTACGTATAATTGTAGTTCTTAGTCTCAGCCGTGATACCATTTACTTAGAGGACTTATCTCGCCTTCAAAATTCAGCTTACGACGAAAAAAACTTATTTGATATCGATACCAGGAAATCAAAATTTGACTTACATCCATTCATATTTCTTTCAGTCTACGGTTTCGCTTTAACTGGAAACAACTATTGCTTTTTAGTCTTTCGTGCCAACGTCCAAAGAGTCTGAGCTCCAGGACCATGGATTAGTTTTAAAGCTTTCATTACATCCGAGCAACGCCAGGCTATACTGGTAGTGTGAGATAGATTCGGGACAGAAAAATTGTCTAGCACGACACAACGAACCAATGGTCCCATAATTTCAGCCTTGTGCCACGTCTAAACTGTGCTTAGAAAATCACCACAATAAATCAATTTTCCTGGCAGCAAACCTAGCAAATAATCCAATATAGTCTTTCCCTTTCATGTCAGGCGAGAATGTTAACACGAGAAGGCGCAACGGGTCATTCTCCTGTGGGTTAGTATTAGTCATGATGAAGGAAGGTAGAAAGGAGCCTCTAAGGTGATTAACGTAAAGACTTTAAAATTAACATGCCATTCCTTACCCTAGACTGTATTTATTTGTTTCTAGATCAGCTGACAATCTGAGCATATCAAACCGATCAGATTTACTATTGAGACAGGAGTAAAAGTTTGTGTCAACAGTATAAATACTGAGTAGAGAACTGATACCATCAGGAAGGTCATTGATGAAAATTAAGAACAAAGTAGGTTCATGAATAGGGCCCTTGGAGATACCTGTATTAGTACAAAAGGATCTAGAAGAGTGGACGTTCAGGATGACTTTCATTTCGTGATTTTAAAAGGAAGATTGAATAAGTTCAAAACTCGTCCATAGTAAAAGGAAGCGAAAAAGAAAATTATACACAAAATCAGAAAGGAACATTTGAAAATGTCTAGACATATTATAAGAAAGAGGGCCTGGAAACTTTGAAACTCACATTATATATTGAATGCAAAGGCAGAGAGAGAGAGAGAGAGAGAGAGAGGAAATCAAGAGAAACGTACCTATCGAATTTGTGTAAATGGATGATAGCAAAAAGGATGAACGAGGACAGTAGAAAAAACAAATGTTGCTAGGGGCTACGAAGGAAAGTATGGAGATCCACGACCACCAAAATCCTGGTGAGACATGGCACATAGAAAAAAAGACTAAAGTTAATTAATTGTATATGCAATGAAAGATAGAGAAGAACTTCAAAGAATTTTCTAAGATTTTCTTAATGTGCAAATCGATGGTGCTTCTGTCAAATTACGCCATTATTATTAATGTTATTTCTACTTCCCACGCATGATATTAAAAATAAATAAATAAAAGAAAATATGGGAAAAACAAACAAACAAAAAACGATGCGTTCCGATATAAAAATGGCTGAATGAAACTAGAAATAAATTGATGGAAGCAAACGACAAAAGAAAGCGCAGGACACCTACGCGGGAACAGAGTCTATGCGAAGCGAACGTAATCTCTCGCTCAGAACAGTGTTGCCATGTGCGCATGCGCACAAGAAGAGAACTTGACCTAAGTGACACAAGTTATCATCATCGTCCTGAAAATGTATGTAGATACTGAGTAATGATGAGAGACGGGCTCAGTTTTCTACAATTCCTTTTTATGGTGACGAAGACCAGCAATTAATTACTTACATTTCGCGTATAAAACATCAAATTTTTCCCTTCAAATACATGCATACGTATCGGTTAACGAGCGCCATATTAACACATGAATGTGTGTGTGTGTGTGTGTGTGCAAAAGAGAAACGGTAAGAGAAAGAAAGAAAAAACACCATGTATATAATGCTTAACTCACGCACGCACAAAACACACACGTAGATTTTGTTTCATTCAAATTCTCACAAATATCCAAATGAAATCTTTTGATATGAATAAATCTTTCTTCTTCTTCTTCTTCTTCTTCTTCTTCTTCTTCTTCTTCTTCTTCTTCTTCAATGTGCCTTTTCCAGTTCTCCCTAACTCTGGTGACTTTTAGCACGCCGTCTTCTGTCACACCATGCCACCCTCGTTCCATCATTCACCTAATTAAGTTCTTCAAATATGTTATCTGCTGCTTTCCCCTGTCTCTTTTTCCTGCTATCTGGTCTGTTAGTATCAGGTTCTCCAAGTCCTCTTTCCTCATTGCATGTTCTAGGAACTTTAGGAAGCGACATCTAAAGTTCCTGCTCATCATTGCTCACATGTCCGATCCATGATATTCGCAGCATCTTTCTGTAGAACCACATTTCAGTTGCTTCAAGTTTTTCTTTCATCTTTGATGATATTGTCCAGCATTCACTGCCATATTAAAGAACTGCCATCACATAGCAATCCAGTACTCTCTTCTTTGTTTCTAGCAAAATTACCCTGTTTACTCAACTTCTGGAATGCTTCCTTCGCCATGCCAATTCGCCTTCGGATCTCTGTATCGCACTTTCCGTCTTCGGTTAAAACACTTCCCAGGTATCGAAATCTTTTTACCTGTTTGATTTTAGTATCCCCGACCTGTATTTGGCACATTGGGCTACTCTTTTTACTGATGACCATGCATTCGGTTTTCTTGCAGTTTATTGGTAGTCTTTTTTTGTCACTCTCTTCAGCTACCTATTTTTTTTCTACCCTTCTACCCTCCCTATCTATTCTTTGCCAGTACCCAGTCTACAAGAAGGCGAATAGTAAAAGTTGCCGTTTCGCTAGAAGGAAACGTTTGGCATTCATTTCTTCATAAGCTTTTATTTGAAGTAGTTTGGAAGATCAACATATTAATTATGTCATTAATCTATCTTCGAAGTGCTTTTCATTTCAAATGTTACTGCTGTTGGTAGTCCTAAAGTTATGTATTTCTGTTATTTGACACTTTTGTGGTAAATTTTTGTTTTAGGTCCCGAAGTCTTTTCTCCCTTCAAATTTATCCAAAATTATTTCTGTGCAAATCTATATGCTGAACTCAAATCAACAATTAGTTATTGAAGAAACTTAACTTTTTTTATCTGAACGTCCATAAAAAAACGAACTATATCTCGCACTTTTTGTCCCACGTAACTCTCACGAAGTCATGCAATTAACTGCAGAATGACGTTCTGCGTAAGCAACAACATTCGGCTGATTTACTTCCTTTTCTGAAACTTCCGGCTATTTACTTCCTGTAATGAAAGTAATACGCGTAGAAATAAAATCGCGTATTATTTTCATTACAGAAAGTAAATAGCCGGAAGTTGCAGTAAAGAAAGTAAATCGGCCGAAAATAGACCGAAATTTGTTGTCCTACGCAGAAAGTCATTCAGCAGTTAATTATATGATTGCATTAGAGTTAGGGGAGGCAAAATGTAGTTCGATTTTTTATGGACGTTCAGATAAAAAAAGGTAGGTTTCTTCAATAACTAATTGTTGATTTGAGTTCAGCATATACATTTGCACAGAAATATTGCTATTTTGGATAAATTCGAAGGGAGAAAAGCCTTCGGGACCTAAAACGAAAATTTGCCACTTTTGTTTGTGAATATGTAGTACCAGTCCACATTGTTCAAAGAAGGATGATCTTTGCAAAGATCCTCAGACTTCCAACGCTCAAAGCCTTTTTTAATCATTGATTTTAGAAAGCGGCGTATACAGCTGATGTTTTAGGGATTTCAGAACGTGTTTGGCGCCATGCAGGATATTCACCTGAAAGTCTATTAAAGAATATGACTCGAGTACATTTCTCTGTGATGATGCTCACTAGGTTTGAAGAAGGATGGTCCTCGCGCAGATCTACGGGCTTGCTTCGCTCGGAACCATTTTTAACCATGGATCTTATAAAGCGGTTGCATATAGTAGCCATTTTAAACATTTCTCAACATTTATATGAAAGTTTCGATCTGACGAGTCTATTTAAGAACATGGCTCGCGTTTTCAGGTTAATGTTTTCGTTTCGTAGCAATTTTCGCTGTTCGGTGAAACTAACTCTGGCTCAGGTGAAGAGACTCATCCCTTGTTTCCTGTTTAGGATGCGGTTTCCGGTTTTCTCTTTTCCAATCTTTTCACTCTTTTCCTTTTTTATTTTTATTTTTTTCAATTGGAGTAGATAGACTAAACTATCGCCCGGTTCACACTCCACCCACATCTATTGAACAGGTGAAGAGGCTCATCCCTTGTTTCTTGTTTAGGATGCGGTTTCCGGTTTTCTCTTTTCCAATCTTTTCACTCTTTTCCTTTTTTATTATTATTTTTTTCAATTGGAGTAGATAAACTAAACTATCGCCCGGTTCACACTCCACCCACATCTATTGAACAGGTGAAGAGGCTCATCCCTTGTTTCCTGTTTAGGATGTGGTTTCCGGCTTTCTCTTTTCCATTCTTTTTACCCTTACGTAGCCCCCTGCGCATCAGTGGCGTTACCGCTTTGCTTGGGGTGATATGATTAAAAAAAAAAAGAAAAAAAAAGTCGATTCTATGTTCAATATCTTTTTCTTCTATACGAAGTTTGTTATGCCCGTTGTGTTCACCGAGATTTTTATGTGTTTATTAATGACTAATTCCACGTCCTGAAATCTTTTGATGGATTTAGGTTAGGCACCAGCACTTTCATACCAATTCTACATCATAGTTCTTCTTCTTCTATGTCCCGTGTCCCTTCGGAACGTAGGCGATCATGGCCCTCCACAGTTTCCTATCTCTTGTAGTTCTTAGCATCCTTTCTCTTGTTGTTTCTTCCAAACCCTGGTCTGCCATCCATCTGCTCAAGCCCATCAAATATATAATGCGTTGTTTTACACTGTATCTCTTTACCTCTGTCTGTCCTTTGAGTATCAGATTCTACAAGCCTTCTTTCCTCATTATGTATTTTCCTGATGTTAAGTATAAGTTTCTTTTTCGTTTCAAACCTCTCCAAAATCTCGCCGTTGCTAACATAGCATCCCCAGCATCCTTCTGTAGAACCACATTTTTGCTGCTCCAAGTGATTCCTTCGTCTTTGATGAGATCTCCAAGCATTCGCTGCCATATTGAAGACCAGGCATCACATAACCATCCAGTACCCTCTTCTTCGTTTCCAGCGAAATTTTCCTGTTTCTTAATACTTTACTCAGCTTCTGGAATGCATCCTTGGCCATGACAATACGCCTTCGGATCTCAGTTAGGGCTTCAAACTAATGGAAATGATTTATCCTATTCTGTCAAGATAAAAATAAATCTGTTCGAAGTTTCTATCGAAATGAATGAAGTGGGTTTAATTCCTGAACTGAGGAGTAGTCAGCTGTGAACCCGATACTCTACATATTAGAATTATTGTCTTTTTTTTGTCTTGAAAATAAAAGACATAAATTAAACAGTGTAGGGGTCTCAGCCATGCCTGGTACAAGGCCGATTACAAACATAGCCGACAATGCCCATAATTTTGAATATCATCATGTTATTGAAAAAAGTAAGTGGAATTTGGTTACTGAAAACTAAAATAAATATGTAATAAGAATGTTCGATGAGAAAATGAATGTAATTGATTTGCAAAGTGAAAAAGAAAAATGAAATGTACGTTTTTAAGGTGTCCTACAAAAGTTTAGAGTTCATGGTTGATAGTAGTAAATAGCTAAGAGTCCCTGGCGTATACTGATAGTAGCAGAATGTAAAGTTTTATGTTCCTTCTCCTTTTTGGTTGGTTGGAAACAGAGTGAAAAAGAAGATAAAACAAATAAAGAAAGTGTACTTAGAAGGTCTGTTGTTGTTGTTGTTGTTGTTATCTTTGGCGGCGTAGGGTGAAACCGAAGAAGTGGTAGAATGAATATGTGACGCGCCCTTACTTTCTTGAAATTTCTTTTGTTACATTGCCACAAGAATCGTCAGCTAACCGCTCCCATGCTGGACTCAATTAGACCGGTCAAGAGATGTCGTTTAAGTAGTGGATTTGTCATGTAACCGGCTCCAGAAGGCATTTTCTTCTTTAGGTGTGAAAAAAATTTGACTGACGTCATATATCAATTTTCGATTTTCTATCCAATCATGATCCAGAATTTTACTTTTCACACAGACTTGTGAAATTTGCCTTGGTCTGGGTTTTTCCAAAATGTTTTTAGTCGTTTGAATCCGATTTTACTGGTGTGCAATTTTACTTTGTGTGTTTTAGTTAACTGTTGGATGACATAGGATTTGTACTTAGAGTGTCCGGTTGTTGTATCCCATAACAAACAGTAACAAATGTACAAATTACCAAGGGGACTGTCTAAAATTTATATTACTTTTGCATAAAGCCACAAGTCTAAATTATTCTGTGAGTATCACGCTCACTTTAGTTTTAATGGTTTACGTAATTCGCTTTCTAAACATAAAACCAAAGTGGCTGTAATCCAGAAAATGGATGAGTGTGTGGATAAAAAAAATTAAAAACAATAAGACCCAAGGAAAATATTAAAGAAAAAAAGGAAGATTTAAATTTTTCTTTTCTATTTATCTTGACAAATTATGCAGGACTTACTTCGATTATCCACGTTACTTAGAACGATTACTTTACTACTTATGTAAATGCTAAAAAAATATCCTTGACATAAATCTAGAGGACGGATTGCTATAAAGTGTACTATTGACTATTTACACGCTGATTTGTTTAATAATGTTTAATTTTGTTTAAATAAATCACTGACTATTGTATAAAAGAGATAAATAAGTATAATTTTAAACGCAAAGTAAGAAAAAAAACAAGAAAAATATTTTGTCATATTATACCCGATTATCAGAGAACACATATACTTTCATTGTCATGTAAAATATACTCCAAGTATTTAAGGAATTTTCTTTATATAAATATATTCTTTCATAATTTATTCATAATTTCTTCCTAGAAATTTTGTTCAGTATATGTGGAATACCAGGTTATATTCACTCCGATAGAGTTCGTTCTCTTATATCCCAAGAATTTAAGGAGTATTTACTTAGTGAAAGTATTGTAACGAGGAATTTTATGCCATATTACCCAAGGGTAACGGTCACTGAAAACTATTTACTTGACTCTTAAGTCTCATCAACCAACGGAAAAGCACTGGAAACGAGCTTGAACACAATCTCTTCATTCTATTCGATCTCACGTGTACAGTTATTAACTGTACATCTCATGATCAATTCTTAAACTTTGAAAGGTATACTTCTCGCGGGTGCTCATTCCCATCTTGGTTAATGAGGATTGGACCAGTACTTTTAAAATGATTTTTCCGTTCTAGATAAAGTTAAACTGATCCATAGCCATCCGACCTCTGCCAATTTCAAGTATTCCGACGAAAGACAATCAACTGTATCTTTTTGAGATTTGGCTGCCTGTCTTGATTAATCATAACCTTCCTAACTGCGGCAAACTTCAAGAATCTCAGACAATTTCACGGCAGAAGAAAGTCGTAGTCTGACACCTGCTCCGTCATCACACACTCTAGATAAATCAACGACTAAAAGTGAAAGTTTTCAAATGAAAAACCAATATTCAGGAACAATAACAGGTAAAGCGGACCAACCTCAGAGATGAAACCCTACATAAACGCCTCCTATATGAGATGGGTGTAATAAAACTTAATAGGTTTTCTGTCATCATTTGTTTTTTTTAAGTCTCTAAACAAAAGAGATTTTGTCTGTATCGTCATTATATATATATATGTGTGTGTGTGTGTGTGTGTGTGTGTGTGTGTGTGTGTGTGTGTGTGTGTGTGTGTGTGTGTGTGTGTGAGAGAGAGAGAGAGAGAGTGAGAGAAAATGGTCATTTTCTAGGAGGGAAGAATGTCGTAGACTATTTAGATATCACGTGATTTAGCGTTCTCCCCATCTTTCTATAAATAGTCAGTGATCACAACAGTTCTGTACTTGACAACTAGCTGAGTAAGGCTTGGATTCAGTTCAAGTCTCTCTTCATTTACGAAAACTTTCAAGATATATATATATATATATATATATATATATATCGAAAATCTTGGTAGCTTAACAGAGACGAATGCTCAGATTCGAGAAGCCGCTAAAAATAGCGTTTATATATATATATATATATATAAATTCAATTCAAGTCTCTCTTCAGTCAACAAGACTTACGATATATATATATATATATATATATATATATATATATATATGTATATATATATAATTGAATTTATATATAAACGTTATTTTTAGCTAGTTCCCGGATCTGAGTAGACGCGCCGTTTATCTATTAAAACACTATGTTTATTTATTTTCGTCTATTTTTTCTTTTTATAATCGTTTCATCCAAGCAAAGCAGAACTGCCACTGGTGCGCAAGGGTTTACAATGAGAGGAAAAGGAAGACAGGAAAGAAAACAGTACAGGTGATATTGTAGAAAGAGTATGAGAGAGGTGGGAATCAAAGAGAATAGAAAATGTGGATTTGAAGTTGCATTTAAACTTTTTGAGATTGTAGCTATCACCGAAGCAAGCATGGGAAAGGGAGTTCCACAGGTAGGAAGTGCGAGGACTTGCATGAACTTTCGAGAAATTTTTTTTTCAGGAATCAAACTTATTACTTAAAGGGCGGAAGGAGTTACAGCTTCGTACGCCTTAACCAACTTGGCCAAGATGAGCAATACATAAAGATAAGTCTAATTTTGGGATTTCAAGTGCAATTTTATCCTGCCACAGATCTTCTGAAATTTTCATATCTGCAGTTTCATATCCAAACAAAGAGAAATTTAAAATGGATTTCTTTTTATTAATTAATTAATTATAAAATATTATTATTATTAATTTTAAAATTAGTTTTAATGGATACTCGTATTTAAGTAAATGCTCAGCTTATTTATGTGCTTATGTGCTCAGCTTATTTATGAGTATGTGCTGCGGATATCATGGACCGAGCATGTCAGCAATGATGAGGTTTTGGAAATGATGGAAACGAAAAAGAAATTAAGATTGAGCCTCAGGAAGAGACACCTAGAGTTCCTGAGACATGCAATGAGGAAGAAGGGCTTGGAGAACCTGATACTAACAGGCCAGATAGAGGAAACATTAAACAGAGGATAGCAACGGATAACATATTTGAAGGGTCTGAGCGGGTGGATGACAGAATGGGGCTTGCGTGGTGTAAGAAGAGAAAGCGTGCTAAGAGCCACCAGGGATAGGAAGACGTGGAAAGCTATGATCGCTTACGTCCTGAAGGGACAAGGTGAATAGAAGAAGAATAATATTTATTAAATTTCGTCTACCGGCCTGAAAGTCCAAGAAATTTTATAAAAAAAAAAAAATAACGTTTTACGCTTTCCGGAAGAAATTGAACCTGCATCCCTCAGGGCAGAGGAAGCTACGCCTTACATCTTCTCACTCTCTCCATTCATATATATATATATATATATATATATATATATCTATCTCTCCATTCATATATATATATATATATATATATATATATATATATATATATATATATATATATATATATTAGTTCATGTAGTTTTTTTTATACATATAATGTAATGTCTATGTAAATATTGCAATTTTCCTTAAAGGAAGACAAGGATATTCTGCTTCTGGTTTTTTCCCTGATAAATTTATTCAAGTGTTTCCATCATTTTGCATTACCTTATAAGAGCTTCTTCATTTTCTCTTTCTCTTCCTCCTTCCTCTCCTCCACCTTTCCTTCCTCCTCCTTCTATCCCCCCCCCCATATATAGATACATCTATATGTCACATACATCTACAAGCACAAGTAGAAATACCCACATCAGTTTTAATGGAATTTCAAGTATGTCTCCTTTATATCGTTGTCACACTGCCGACGGTCAATTGTCAAATTTCTGAGCGAATATTCCACCGAAAGGACCGAGAAAAAGAAAATAAAATTTATGCTATGATGTGAATAAAATCTGTCATGGGTACCAATGCGTCGTACAGCTTTTAGTTTTTACTGATTCAGTCACTTAAGTGGCATACGTGATACACTCCTGAGCGATCATGCCTCGAAAGATACATGACTGATTAGGCAGAAGATTATCTCACAGTGGATTGACATTACTTTCTGCGGTAGACTGGTTGCCGACCAAGGCTACAGAACCCAATCTGTCCTATTATTTAGAGGATTATCCCGCAGTAGGTTGCCATTGCTTTTTGCGGTAGACTGATTGCCAGTCAAGGCTATAGAACCCAATCTGTTCTATTATTTAACCCATAACTGGATAGAAAAGATTGATTAATACCTTTCCCAAGCGTATTTTTGCGTAAGTGAAAGCAACGAATTTAACTGGGATTCGAACTCGTCTCACCGATTTGTCGTTCTGAGTCGATATCCACTGCACCAAAACGCACACCCTGAGATGTTACTGAGTGCTTAAAGTATTTCTGAGAGAATGGTTTGGACTTACCCAAGCACTCAGTGACCTATTCTTTTCTACCAATCATCCTAACAAAAGATAATGGAAAAGATGACTGCAATCACCTTTCCAGATCAACACAAATTATTAAATAAACAGGAACTTATCTCATGACGCAGACACGAAAGCACATTTTCCTACTTTACTTAAAAACTAAAACTGAAAACGAACAAAAAAACAAACAAAAACACCATGAACAATTCAAGCATATGCACTAAGACACGTCTTCAAATCTTTACAGTATTCAGTTTTTTTTTGTTTTTCTTTAATCGTATCACCCCGATCAAGGCGGTAATGCCACTGATGTACAGGGGGTTACATAAGAGTAAAAAGATTAAGTAGAAGAGAGTGAAGAGGAAGACGAACCAGTTAAAAAGGAGCAAGAGAAGGATGGGAATACAGGTGTGATGACAGTTGCAAAGGTGGAGAGAAAAGAAAGGATATACGGGGTGGTAAAAGAACTAGAGTCAAGTGTTTAATATATGAGTATTGACATTGCATTTAAATTCCTGGAGGTTGTAGCCGCCAGGAAAGCAAGTATATGGAAGCGAGTTCCACAGGCGGGAAGTGCGAGAGAAGAAGTTGCAGGAGTAGAATTGTCGTCTGCATTTGGTTAATCTAACTGTGAATGGGTGGGACGCAGTTGCCAATCTGGTTACACGAGTAAACACCTGTTGCAGAGGCACCAGTGATTTAAGTTCACTGGAGCAGAAGCCATGAAAGTATTTATAGAACAGACAGAGGGAGGCCATATCTCGTCGGTGGGGAAGTGGCTGTAGTTGAGCCACCGAGTGGCTACCTATCACATTACCGATTCTCCTCTGGAGCCTGTCGAAAACACGGAGATGAACAGCAGGGGCGCCTGACCAAACATGGCAGCAGTATTCCATGCACGGACGAATTATTGAAATTATCGTTAACATTTTTATCGAGATTTATAAACTGTATGTTCCATTCAATTTCGCAAAGCAATCGATGAAATTTTAATGAACTGATTTGTTTGGAAAAATACTTTGATAAAAACCCTTCCTCACGGTTAATTAATTTTCTTAAGTTTTATAGGATTTTATGGCAAACAATACTTTTTGAGAAAATTTCAATTTTCCTTTTTAACAGCAAAGAATAAATTGTTTGAATTTTTTACTGTTGAATATTCAACATACAACTGACCACGCGTAAATATTTCCATCTTGAGGAAAATACTAATTTTTTGAAGTGTTCGACCTCGTGATTTTTATAGTTCTCACAAACGCAGCGCGAATTGAAAACTGCATTCTTGTATATAAAAAAACTTAAAGATGTGCAAAAACAATGTTGGCTTTTTATTTAAAAAAAAGTATGCTTTATTATATTTTTAAAAAAATCATTTCACTCCAAGCAAGGCATTAACGTCCCTGATGTGCAGGAAGTTACATAGGAGAGTTGATGTATTAGACAGGAAGAGAGTGAATACAAAGACTAACCAGGGAGTGAAAAAGAGCAAAAGAAGGATGTGAACACAGGAGTGAAAACAGTTGCGCACGTAAAGAGAAAGGGAAAGAACTAGATACACAGGGTGATGTTAGGTGGATAAGAGATGGGAATTGACATTGCATTTGAATTTCTGGAGGTGATAGCCGTCAGGGAAGCAATTATATGTTCCACAGGTGGGAAGCGCGAGAAAAGAAGCTGATGGAATAGAATTATCGCCTGTATTTAGTTGATCTAACTGTAAAAGGGTGAGACCTTGTTGCCAGTCTGGTTGCCCGAGTAAATTCCCGTGGAGGGGGCACCGGTGACTTAAGTTCGTCGGAGCAGAAGACATGAAAATATTTATAGAAGAGACAGAGGGAAGCTACATCCCGCCGGTGAGAAAGTGGCTGGAGTCGAGCTGCCAGGTCGGGATCAATCACATTACAGATTCTCCTGTGGAGCCTGTCGAGAACATTGAGCAGATATGACAACAGTATGCCATGCATGGTTGGATGGAATACTGTTAATACTCATTTCTTTTTAAATAGTGGTAGTATTTTTCATGTTAAATAATAAAAACAAAAATGAATCAAAATTTATTGTATTAAGCTGCGCATCCTCGTAAAACCAAACTTTGTGCTTCTTTTAGTCAGTCAGTTAAGTACCATATGTGATACACGCTTGGGCGATCATGTATCGAAAGAGAAATGACTGACTGGGCAGAAGATTATCCCGAAGTAGGTTACCATTGCCTTTTGCGGTAGACTGGTTGCCATCCAAGGCTATAGAAACCAATCTGTCCTATTCTTTTGACTCATAGCTAGAGGGAGAAGAGCGGTATTATATTATTACGTAGTAATTAGTGGGAGATCAGATTAGTACTTCATAACAATATAAAACCGACCCCCCACTTTATGACCAATATAAGCCTTACTCATGATTCCAACTATTATATTCAGTCAGTCAGTTAAGTACCATACGTGATACACGTTTGGGCGATAATGTCTCGAAAGAGACATAACTGATTGGGCAGAAGATTATCTCGCGGTAGGTTGCCATTGATTCCTACGGTAGACTGGTTGCCAGCCAAGGCTATAGAACTCAGTCTGTCCTGTTGTTTATCCCATAACTGGAAGGAATAGACGAATTAATACCTTTCCCAAGGGTATTTGCGCGTAAGTGAATGCAACGAATTCAACTGTAATTCGAAATCGGCTCCCTGAGTTTTCATCCAAAGCCGATATCCACTGCATCGCAAACGCGCACCTGGCTATTTTAGAGAGCGTGTCGGACGGAGTAATGGAAGTGACAGAATTTTATATGTAAGAAAATATATGAGGAAACGAACGGAAGGACTATATTTACGAGCAATGTACCGGATATTTAGTTTTAGGTTATTTTAAACACTCTGAAAATGCTTTGTTCGTTTTCTATATCATATATCTAAAAACAGCAACTATCATATAAAAGCCCTGGAAAGATCAAAGAAATCTGATGAACGGTACGTCTAAACATATTGAACACCAGAAATTAAAATTTAAAGTTTAGCAGACACGGAATAGAAAATACAGGAGAAAAAGACTAGACTAATTATAAACTTCAAGGGGACTGAACACAAGATTTTCCGCAAAAAGATGAACCTAAAAGGCAAAATTACAGCTTTACTTCTTTTATGTTCCATGTCCTTTCAGGACGTAGGCGATCATGGCTTTCCACATCTCCCTATCCCTGGTGGCTCTTAGCACGCTTTCTCCTGTTGCACCATGCAACCTCCGTTCCGTCATCCACCTGATCAGGTCCTTCAAATATGTTATCCGCTGCCTTCACCTGTCTCTTTTTCCTCTACCTGGCCTGTTAGTATCAGGTTCTCCAAGCCCTCCTTCCTCATTGCATGTTCCAGGAATTTTAGTTATCTCTTCCTGATACGCAATATTAATTTCTTTTTCGTTTCCATTCTTTCCAAAACCAGGCCATTGCTCACATGGTCACATGATATCTGCAGCTTCCTTCTGTAGAACCAAATTTCAGCTGCTTCAAATTTTTTTTTATCAAGAAAGGACTACAAATAAACTGCAAGAAAACTGAATGCATGATCATCAACAAAAAGTGTAGCCCAAAATGCCAAATTACAACTCAGACATATTAAATTCAAACAAGTACATTTATTTAAATATCTGTGAAGTGTTAAGAAGACGGAAATTATGATACCGCAATCCGAAGACGCATCAAACAAAAAACATTCAAAAAGCTAAGCAGACGGGCTAGCTAGTTGGCTACCACTCCCGGCCGCCTGTCACTTTGGTTCCACCAAAAAGTTAAAAAGAATTATATTTTTACCTTACTAGCAGAAACCATGTGTTGGGATGGGAGCTCAACTTTCTTTAAACTATTCTTAAAAGTAAGTCATTTTTTGTTTAATTTTAAATTTGTTTTTGCTGTGTGTCATGCTTAATTGAACTTTTGGTTTTCTTTTCTTTAACTTGTGAGAAATTTCTCTGGTTGTTGGATTCTCTCTTTCTTTTTCCTCTTTGGCTGTTAGATTTTTTTTGTTTCTCTCTTTTATTTTCCTCTTCGGCTGTTAGATTCTTTGTTTCTCTCTTTCTTTTTCCTCTTCGGCTGTTAGATTCTTTGTTTCTCTCTTTCTTTTCCTCTTCGTCTGTTAGATTTTTTGTTTCTCTCTTTCTTTTTCCTCTTCGTCTGTTAGATTTTTTGTTTCTCTCTTTCTTTTTCCTCTTCGTCTGTTAGATTTTTTGTTTCTCTCTTTCTTTTTTCTCTTCTGCTGTTAGATTCTTTGTTTCTCTCTTTCTTTTTCCTCTTCGTCTGTTAGATTTTTTGTTTCTCTCTTTCTTTTTCCTCTTCGTCTGTTAGATTCTTTGTTTCTCTCTTTCTTTTTCTTCTTCGGCTGTTAGATTCTATCTTTGTTTCTGTCCTTTGCCAGTCCACGGGTCACATACGGGCTAGTTAGTTGGCTACCACCCCGGCCGCCTGTCACTTTGAACGTTAGAAACGAGGAGAAGGGTACTGATCTATTACGTGATATCTGTCATTACTCATAGAGTAAAAGAGGATTTGAAGCCATTGAAATGCGTTTCTGCAGAAGTGTGCTGAGGATACAATGGTCCGAACGCGTGTTTGAAAGAAAATGGAAACACAAGTGATATTTATTATGACGCACTCCGCCACTCCCATTCTCAGACTTGCATGTATGCATGTTGCGTGCGTTAATTGGCCGTAAGTTATTCGCACCTGAATCTGTAGCTGTTCGCTTCTGTTCCGTCCCCAGGTGATCGAAGATGTTAGTGATCCGTCGAAATCCCTCACTTCCCCTGCCACGTTGTTATTTCTGATCTCAGAGCAAGTTAAGGACTCGAACAAGAAGGCGGTCGTCTTCATGCTGCACTCATTGTCAGCTGAAATCAAGAGACGATTGACATGGGCGCACAATGCAGAATAAGGGAAACAGACAAGAAAAAAAGATAACAAGACATTAGCGAAGGCCAGTCTATGTGGACTAATGACTATATTGTAACTCTTTGTACAGAGAGAGAGAGAGAGAGAGAGAGAGAGAGAGAGAGAGAGAGAGAAGAACTAATAAGAAAATACAATCAAACTTCTTTCAGTGTCCACAAATTGCTTGCTGCTACCATGTCTATTTGTTGTTAGTGTTAATACAGTCTTTATGCTCCCATTCCTTTGGGTTCTGTTTAGAACGGTGGACGTGCCTGTTAGCGTGGGAGAGAGGATTTTTCGCGTCTTAACTCAAACGCATTTTGAGCAGATCTCTTCTCTCTTTTTCTCTCACTTCTGACTAGTTTTTCAAATCCGTTGCCTTTTTGTTGAAAAAGTTGCAATATGACGTGGGTCTGTAAGTGATCGGAATGTTTCTCCATAAAAGTTTAATGTCAATTTTGTATATCTGGCTTAAATCAACGCTTATTTCTTTCTTCCAGTTTTTTTTAGCTATTTCCAAGAAAAGAAAATACACAGAGATATTTTCCAAATATCTGTTCAGAGGTTCGAATCCATGGTCAGTCGATACTATTTTAACGTGTGTGCATAAGGAACACTAACAGTGTTACATTATATATACATCAGAATATATTTAATCTATGAAAATTATGGCGATGGTGAGGTATAAAAAATCATTCCAGTTAATTTAAATTAGTTTTGAACTACAGAAAAGTATTTGCTTATTGAAAATATGAAATTTAATCTATTAGCTTGAAATTAAACAAAAATAAAAGTTTCAAGTAATACTTTTTAAACCTTAGGAATCTCGTTTTCTCTGGTGGTATCTATCTATCTATCTATCTATCTATCTATCTATCTATATATATATATATATATATATATATATATATATATATATATAACTGTAAAAGAGGTACTGGTCAAACCAGTAGACGGTTATTTAAAAAGATTCTGAATGCACAATCCAAAGAAAGTCAACAATATATTAAAAAACAAAATATTCGCCATTCACCTTTTACCTAGGTTTCAACTATATAGGTCTCTTCAGGCCTTAAGAACAAACCATATTTCTTAATGCTCATTCTTTCTTTGAGTTATACACAATAGATTCGAGGTGACGAGGATTTGGTGTGGCTGATTGGTCTGTGTTTCTACACGTGTCTGATTCAGTTGTCACTATTTTGCATTAACTTGTTTGTGATTTCTGAGTTTTTTTCTTCCTAGCAGGCCTGAAGGTAGTAGTAGTCGTTTGGGTGGTGTCGCTGAGGAAAATGATATTCTGTTAGTTTTGCCGATGTGACGGCGTTTGGCGACGAGGAAGGCAAGTAGCTGGGTTGTGTCGTCGATGATATATTTTGCTGGAATTGGTATCGTCGAGATGATATGCTGCTGGATATACCGAGGTGATGGCATTTGTTAATATTCTGCATCGGGGACTGAGCCCTTACATCTGGTCTGGTCCTGACCGAAAATCCATTTCATGAAATTGGTTTGTGTCTTCAGATTGTTCTGTAGCCGTTGTAGGCGTGTTTGCGTATACGGTCGCAACGTGTGCTTGAGCACGAGGTGGGTGAAAGTAAGGGCAATTATTGAAACATACGAACACACTCATAAAGTTTCTGGAGACAAAATGATTGACTCTTATTGGAGTTATTTGTTGGCATTCGTTTCTGGCTCCGCCTCGACGGAGGTTTAGGAAATAAGTAATTGCATTAACGAAAAGATAATACAAGTGGTGGATGTTTCTCGTTGAAAGAAAGAAATATGTAGAGTCATAAAAATCGTTCGTACCGTAAGAGATGGAGAATGAGTTTGGAGGGTGTTATTAGTGGTGGGATGTGGCTGTCGACTAGCTTTGGTAATCGTGGCTGGTATGCCCATCGACTGGCGGAGAAGTATTTTGATGGGTTTTATATAATTTTCTTAGGCTCAGGTTGGCTTCAATTTTTCTCAGGTGGGAGTGGTTATTATTTGTGAAAATTCTGGAGACTAAAAAGCAATAGTTGTTTCCAGTTAAAGCGAAACCGTAGACCGAAGAAAAAATTAATGGATGTAAGTCAAATTTTTATTTCCTGGTATCGATATCAAATAAGTTTTTTCGTCGTAAACTGAATTTTGAAGGCTAAATAAGTCTTCTGAGTAAATGGCATCATGGCTGAGACTAAGAATTACAATTATACCTACTTAGAGCCAAACTCAAAGCGAAGACTAAAATAAAAGGGCTAAAAAAATACAGACATACAGGCATATAAACAGACACACACAGAAACATCTTGCCTTATTTATATATATATTATCGATTTTCTGCATTATCGTAAGAACTGCAACCTTGAACCTTCTGAATATCGTTTCTTATGTCTTTGTCTATGAGCGTATCAAATTTGATTAAAATCGAACCACTTCTTCTATAACCCGTTTTTTTTTCGATTATCGATTTTCGATATTTATCGGAGGGTACCTTGACACAAAACCTAGCTAAGAACACTCGCAGACGTTTATAGTACAACTGTGTAAATTTTTAAGAAAATCGGTTCAGCCGTTTCAGAGTCTATAGGTAACACAGACACAGACACACACATACATACACACAAAGTTTCATTTATAAATAAGTTTAGATATAAGTGAAATGGAAGCTATTTGCGGAACGTATGCGCAGCTAATTTTTCAGACTTGGGTTTCAGTGTGATCACAGAGGTGTGAATTTGTACGATGGTCATTCAATAAATAAGGTGAATTTTTCGGTATAATGACTTCTACGAGCGTCATTCAATAAATAAGGTGAATTTTTCGGTATAAGGACTTCTACGTGATTCATTCAATAAATAAGGTAAATTTTTCGGTATAAGGAATTCTACGATGGTCATTCAATAAATAAGGTAAATTTTTCGGTATAAGGACTTCTGTGAGGGTAATTCTATAAATAAGGTGAATCTTTCGGTATAAGGACTTCTACGAGGGTCATTTTTACTTTACTTCTTTTTCAAAGAGGTTTACTTTTTTTGTAGATTGAAAAAAACTGAGAGTTTTGGAGATTAACAAAGATGACCGACCAAGAAGCATGCTCCAGGATTGAACAGAGGTCAGTTATTAAGATTTTGGTTGCTGAATTTGCAAACCAATTGAAATTGATAGAAGAATGTCAACTACGTATGGCACTACATGTTTCAGCCAAAAAATGTCTACAAGTGGGCTAAATTGTTTAAAGAAGGACGGAACAGTGTTGAGGATAAAGACAAGGCACCGAAAAGTTCACCCTATTTATTGAATGACCCTCGTTTAATATGTATCAGAAGAAAATCAGGTCTTAGGAAGATTATAACAATATCTTATTTATAAAAGCAATTAAAGCTTTCCTAATTAAATAATGTCATAGTTTTATTGCATTTCCATTTTACGATTCAGAGCAGCTTTTCAGTAAATGTTGTTTCTGTTTAACAAAAACAAATTGATGATTTGAATTCTCTAAAGACTCCATTTTGTCTTTTGACTAATATAGAATAATAACACACCAAAATTTTTGTTCTATCGTCGAGGTGAATGATACACAGAGAAGAAAGAGTGTTTAATATAATTACTCAGAACAGTATCCGGTGCTAACATATATAACAGATATATATATATATTTTTTTTTTAATCATTTCACCCCGAGCAAGGCAGAAACGCCACTGATGTGCAGGGGGTTACATAAATGTAGAAAGATTAATTAGAGAAGAGTGAGGAGTACAAGCTAATTAGAAAGGAACAATAGAAAGCTGAGAAAGCAGGTGCAATGACAGATACATGGGCGGAGAGAACGTGAAGATTATACAGGGGAGGGGAGAGAGCTAGAGTCCAGTGGTTAGTAGGTGAGTATTAACTTTGCTTTTAAATTTCTGGAGGTCGTAGCCGTCAGGAAAGCAAGAATACGGGAGTGAGTTCCACAGGCAGGAAGTGCGAGAGAGGAAGCTGCAGGAGTAGAATTGTCGTCTGCGTTTGGCTAACCTGACTGTGAATGGGTGGGACGCATTTGCCAGTCTGGTTGCACGGGTAAACACCTGTTGAGGAGGCATCAGTGACTTAAGCTCATCCGAGCAGAAGCCATGAAAGTATTTATAGAAGAGACAGAGGGAGGCCACATTTCGACGATGGGAAAGTGGCTGCAGACGAGTCGCCAGATCAGTACCTATCACATTACAAACTCTCCTTTGGAGCTTGTCAAGAACACTGAGGAGAACGGCAGGGGCACCTGACCATAAATGGCAGCAGTACTCCATGCACGGACGGATGGTTGACTTGTATTTATGCAGGATGGATTCAGGTGGAAAAAACATCCTGGATCGACATAGTGACCCAATCTTCAAAAAAATACAATTAATTTACAACCAACAAGACAAACTTACGAGGAGAGTTTATATGAGGAATAGCCGAAGAAAGAAATCAGCCCGAATATTAATCTGTGTCG
This sequence comes from Ascarosepion bandense, assembly GCA_037127315.1. Classification (NCBI taxonomy): domain Eukaryota; kingdom Metazoa; phylum Mollusca; class Cephalopoda; order Sepiida; family Sepiidae; genus Ascarosepion; species Ascarosepion bandense. The sequence continues at coordinate 317,000 of JBBBDQ010029001.1, forward strand.
CAACTTATTAAAAATACCCTTTAAATACATACTCGTAGACTCTTTCAGGCTGTGAGCCAGTTCATCGGTTAGAGTGTTGAAAGAGTGCTAGCTACTCTACAACAACTTTTAAGCAAAATTTCAATCTTGCTAGGAAGAATTAAAAAATACCGAGTATACATAAAGTCCCATAACCATTACAAGTATTTATTGCTCAGATGTGTTGCAGATTTTTTTGTGAAATGTTGAACATATCTTCAAGTATTTTTTACATTTGGTCTAAGGATGATAAGACATTTCTGAATGTACACTTCCCTGGAAGATAAATTGACCGTGACAAACCAATCGTATGGCCACTTATCTCGCGTGAACTTACTCCTTCGTATATACCAGACTCCTGTTCATGATCTTGCCACACTTCATAGACACATTAAGTTGTTCAAACAGTTGACGTTGAGGTGGGTTTGAGTTTGAGTTTGAGTTTGAGTTTTGTTTAATGACATATCAACGTCCGTGGGTTATTTAATGCTAAAAAGGCGGGATTTTAAGGTAATTTTTTAATGTCATGTTATAGTGAGAAGGTTTATTTAGGGCGTCTTACTTTCTAACCTTTTGAGTTTGAGTTTTTTTTTTAATGGCATATCAATCTCTGTGGGTTATTTAATGCTAAAAAGGTAGGGTTTAAGGTATTTTTTAATGTTCAGTTATAGGTATAAGGTTGATTTAGTCAGATTTTAATGAAAATTCTTTTTTTTAATTATTTTAGAAAACTGAATATATCTTATAGTTTTGTATTCAAAAATATATTGTGGTAATAATTTTTTTCTTTTAAAATGTGTTATGTTAATAATTTTTTTTTCTTCAAAAATGTATTGTTGGTAATATTTTTCCTTCAAAAATGCACATTTTTCTATGGAAGTGTACATATATCTAAATTTATTTATAAATGGAACTTTGTGTGTGTGTGTGTGTCCGTTACCTATAGACTCCGAAACGGCTGAACCGATTTACTTGAAAATTTACAGAGTTGTACTATAAGTGTCTGCGAGTGTTCTTTGTTAGGTTTTGTGTCGAGATACCCCCGATAAATATCAAAAATCGATAATCGAAAAAATCGGGTTACAGAAGGTGTGGCCCAATTTTAATCAAATTTGATACACTCATCGACAAAGACATAAGAAACGATATTCAGAAGTTTCAAGGTTGCAGTTCTTACAATAGTGCAGAAAATCGATAATATATATATATCTATAAAAGGCAAGATGTTTGTGTGTGTGTTTGTTTATCTGCCTGTATGCCTGTATTTTTTCAGCCCTTTTATTTTAGTTTTTGCTTCAAGTTTGGCTCTAAGTAGGTTTAATTGTAATTCTTCGTCTCAGCCATGATACCATTTACTCAGAGGACTTATTTAGCCTTCAAAATTCAGTTTACGACAAAAACTTATTTGATATCGATAACATGAAATAAAAATTTGACTTACATCAATTCATTTTTCTTTCAGTCTACGGTTTCGCTTTAACTGGAAACAACTATCGCTTTTTAGTCTTTCGTGCCAACGTCCAAAGAGTCTGAGCTCCAGGACCATGGATTAACTTTAAAGCTTTCATTACACCTGAGCAACGCCGGGCTATACTGTTAGTATATATATATATATATATATATATATATATATATATATATAAGGGCCTATGTCTATTTTTATACTTTTATAGTGTTTTGACCCCAGTTTGGGGGTTAACTATTTGCCCATAGCTGGGACTCTAACCAGTACTTCCACTCCAGGTCAGGGTGGACCTGGGAACAACAGCAATTAAGTGGTGGTTCCATGCTCCTCACAACCTCCCGATCAGAGGCCTTGCTGCTGGATGCCGTTTTCCGTCATATCCAGGACCAACGGAGGGAGATGGAATATCGTCTTTACATTGTGAGGGCAACTAGAGGTTCACATGTGTAATATAGTCCGTGAAAGCTGTAAATGTACAACATTTTAGAAATAACTACAATACTCTATCTCATATGATTTCTGGGCAATAAATACTTATAATGGTATTGGGACTTGATGGACATCATGTACTTTGGTCTTTCCTCTTAATAATAACAAAAAATTTGATGATATAACTTTTCTAAATGGCAAGAATCATGGAAAAACCAAAACGGAAATAAACTATTTCAGAGAAAACCTAAAATAGGAAATTGGGGAAAAATCTTGGAAAAACTCGGAAAAAAAATCATTATAGCTAGAATACATATCGAACACACAAACTTAACTCACTCTTATCTAAATTTATTTATACATGAAACTTTGTCTGTGTGCGTGTGCGTGTGTGTGTGTGTGTGTGTGTGTGTGTCCGTTACCTATAGACTCCGAAACGGCTGAAAATCGGTTCAGCCGTTTCGGAGTCTATAGGTAACGGACACACACACACACACACACACACACACACACACACACACACAAAGTTCCATTTATAAATAAGTTTAGATGTATATGCATATACATGCACACGCATACATGTAGGTATGCAGATATACAATCAGAAACAATCACAAGATAAAGCAATTTATAAAAAGAAATAAACAAAAGATCATAAAACCCAACAACCTCCCAACCTTTGATACAGAATAACTACAATGTATACATAAATAAACAAGGCTTCGGCATAAAATGACCCAAATAGGAGTTGACATGCAGTAAAATCCAATAATCAACCAACCAATCATGGTCGCGGCCTTGCACTTTTGTAGCAAGTATTTGGAGGTAACTATATATTTGGTGTCTCAAAAATACTTTTACAAACTTTGGTGGCGGGTTCATCCCACCAAAACTACGACAAAGTCTATGTCCGCAAATTCTTCGTTTTCGAGTTAAGTTTAAAGAAAAATTACGGTAAAATCAGGAACCCGCCCCCACAGTTTGTAAAAGTCATTTTGGATTCTATCGTGAATTGTATATTTAACACCGTCTACCGTAATCTTTAAACTGATATGAGAGTTATGTAAGGAGGCCGAAAAGCTTCATTTGCCGCAAACTGCTTCTTCGTAAAGAGTTGGAAAGCCTTATTATGAGTACATATTTATAAATAAATAATTATTTACACAATTTACATTATTCGGACTCTTGTCCTCATCTTTGTTGTCATTTTTACGAAATTTCGGCCGTTGTACACTTTGGCCTTCTTCAGGTGTTAGGAATTTCGAACCAAACACTTTATTGCGATCACTGGGGTATATTATTCTCATTCCTTATGCGAAGCCACTTCTAGTCGTTATCTCTCTTTAACCCTAATTCTCTAAGTTATTTGTTCATCACTGCTGTAGCCTGGTATTGAACTCACAACTCTTAGGGTCAAGTCACTGGAACTAACCAACGTCTATATCCACTGGGCTACGTGTCCTTGAGGACAAGTGAATTTCTGTGACTTGTAAACCTAATGTTTCAGTAACCATTTACCAGAGTTCATACTGAAATTTTTTATGTTAATATTTTTCTCTAATATTTTTTTACCAGAATTCATATTGCAATTTTTTATGTTAATGATTTTCTCTAGTATTTTTACCAGAGCTCATATTGTAATTTTTGACGCTACTGATTTTTCTCTCGCACTACGTATTACTGGTTCCCATATTGAAGAAGGCCGAAGCATACAACGGCCGAAACGTCGTAAAAAAGACAAGGATGAAGACGATAGTCCGAATTGTGTAAATAGTTTAAATAGCACCTCACCTCAAAAGTATATACAAATATAATTATTTGTATATATCTACATATTAATGGGCTTCCTCATGGCATCAGTTCTCAACTCATTATCTATGTTGACGATACAACTATTTATCTCTATCTTGATAGTAAATCTGCTCAGTTTGAAAAGGTCAAATTAGCAGCAGGTCTGAAAAAAATGGCCTGCAAACTGCTGTTATCTGGGGCAAGAAATGGCTTCTTAATTTTAACGCATTCAAAACTAAAATTCTCTCCGCGATACCCCTTTCTGCTGATGCTAACATTAAAAAAAGGGACTAACATTCTCTGCTGACATGAAGTGGAAAGATTATATAAAATCAATTCCAAAATCTGTTATTAAGAAAGTTAGACAATTTTAAACTCTTGAATCTGTCCTACGTCGTTACAAGTCTGTTATTCCTTCATGCATTAAATATTGCTGGCACATACAGTAACAAAACTTTATAAGATTTAACTCCCATGAACATCGAGCGAACTTAAATTCAAATCTATTATACTGCCAGTTTGAAATATACACCTGATGATTGCATAACGCAAGAAATTCCGAGTCGTGCCATAGTCGTAGGAATATATATATATATATATATATAACTGGTAACCAGTCTACGCAGAAAGTAATGGTAACCTACTGCGGGATAATCTTCTGCCCAGTCAGTCATGTCTCTTACGAAACATGATCGCCCAAGCGTGTATCACGTATAGCAGTTAACTGACTGATATATATATATATCAGTTAACAGTTAATATATATCAGTATAGCGGTTAACTGACTGATACATATATATATATATATATATATATATATATATATATATCAGTAAGTTAACTGCTATACGTGATACACGCTTGGGCGATCATGTCTCGTAAGAGACATGACTGACTGGGCAGAAGATTATCCCGCAGTAGGTTGCCATTACTTTCTGCGTAGATTGGTTACCAGCTAAGGCTATAGAGCCCAATCTGTCCTGTTATTTAACCCATAACTGGAATAATACCTTTGCCAAAGGTATTTGCGCGTATGAGAAGGCAAGGAATTCAACTGGAATTCGAACTTGGATCCCCGATTTCTCGTTCTAAGCAGATATCCACTGCACCCCAACGAACATCTAAACACACACACATACACACACACATACACACACACACACACACACACATACATATATATATATATATTTCATCTGTAAATTCAGATCACATTTAGGGGGAATAGCCAGTGAAACATAGAATGGACTATTGAACTGACATGTTGAAATTGCCACTACCCTGAAATATGATCTGAATTTGCAGATGAAATAAATATATGAAAATTAAAATTTGCTCTGTAAATTAAATTTACATCAAGGTCTCTGTTGGATCAGTTTTAATATTTAAACGATATTACTAGGATTCTCTAGAATTATTTACTAATCTTCTCCAGAATTTTTACACACACACACACACACACACACACACACACACACACACACACACACACACACACACACATATATATATGTGCTTGTAGTATCAGTCATTTTACTATATAATGGATCTCTCTCAATATTAAGTTATGTTATTAAAAATAAAGGAAGTTGCATTTATTGCCAGATTTATTTTGCAAATATTAATTTTATGCATAAATGCTGAATATAGATATATTTGTTACAAATATAGAAGTACTGAGTTACAGCTATCGTTTCGTTTACACAAGGCCCCGCTATTTTGAACATGAATAGAGGTTTATTTTCTCTCTCTCTCTCTCTCTTTCTCTCTCTCTCTCTCTCTCTATATATATATATATATATATATATATATATATATATCACTTGGAAATGACTTATTTCCGCTGCTTAGGTATCAACTCTTGGTATCTTCAGGTGAGTTATTATAAATCGCCTTAAGATACCGAAAGGGTAAAATCTAAGTTTTGGAAATAACTAATTTCCAAATAAAAATATTCAAAAGCTCTATAATAATATAAATTTATTGAAAACTTTTTAATACATCTGGGTACAGGTCTAGTTTAATGATGACCAATAATTAATTAACAATAATTATATATTTAATTTGATGCGGAGGGAAGGCATCCTTGCGTCCAGAACATAACATGGGCTGCGTTTAAAATATTATACGTACCTCAGCCGAGAAAAACATCACTGAACATCTTATGAAATCTGTCTAATCATGCTTTCACACTTTGATCCTATCCTGGAAAGTCTAAGATAAACAGTATCAGGGGGGTATCCTAAACTGCATAAGTTTTCCTTCACAAAACTAATTTCATCATCCAGGAAAGACTCAGAACAAATCATTAATGCCTTAGGAATTAGGGTTCTAATAATGTTTATCTTACGTTTTTTTTTGTTTGTTTTGGACAGAAGGAATCCCGACAGAAGGAATCCCAACGCGTATATAACCCCGCAAATGTTGGTTTTCTATAAACTGAGGTAGGAAAAGTTGTAGGTGTCCGATGTACTAGGACATCTAAAAAGGCTAGTTGAGAATTTGATTCTTACTCAACAGTAATATATATATATATATATATATATATATATATATATATGAGAGTGGAATGCATGGACTGAAATCCGACAAGATGAATAGATTGAGTAAAGAACAAGTAGGAAAAAAGTGTCTTTAAGAGGACAAATTTCATTTTAACAAGCTTCTTCTGAGATTTATTAAAGATGAAACGTATTTAAAAAAATCTCTGAAGAAGCTTGTTGAAGTGAAACATGTTAGATTAAAGACAGTTTTTTCATACCTGTTCTTTCTTTATTCTATTCATGCATACATATATATATATGTGTGTGTGTGTGTGTGTGTATGTGTGTGAGTGTGTGCGCGCGCGCAATGCAGTGTCAGTTAATATTTGACTGTGTAGTGGATCTCTCCATTAGACCACTGTTTTTTAAAGACATGAATTATTTTTATTGCAAGATTTATTTTGCAAATATAATATCTATCTATCTATCTATCTATCTATCTATCTATCTCAGTCCTCCTATCTATCTATCTATCTATCTATCTATCTATCTATCTATCTATCTATCTATCTATCTATCTATCTATCTCTAGAACAAATTATAAATTAGTATAATGGAGGTGATACGTGTATATTCATATAGCAAAATATTCTTTTTAGTCTCTTGTTGAAGTTGGTATAATTGTGATATAAGTAGATCATCTAAACAGCACGTTGTCCTGCAGTATATTCGTGGAAACTGTGCTAATAATGGATTTGTGGGCGGGTAAACACCCACGTTGAGAATAATGTTGGGCGTGAACGAAGCGTCGTCGAAACAAAAATGGCAGACACAGAGAGATGACGGCAACTCACGTGTAATCGCACGGAGTTTTTGACTTGAGCCAGCCCGATACGACAGCAATATCGACGGAGAATTAACAGGATGCATTAACAAACATCGTTGCCAGATGTGTTTATAATCCTTCCATTTTTATTCTATTCTTCATCCAATACAAATCTGAAGGTAGATTGTTACTAAATGTTGTAAGGGCAGACATGGAAGAAGTAAACAGTGCATATTATTTGAATGCATGAGATAGAAAACGATTGAAACTCGACTTGTTACAACTGTAGTGATCGGAGATACGTATTTCGGATAGTGTGATTTACAATGAAACAGTTTTTTTTACAAACATATTGCCCAAAGCATTTTACTGCCACTGTTTTTCAGGGGATTACATAGGAAGAAAGTTATGAAAAAGAGTGATAGGTTATAGGGGGTGTCAGGAAGTGGGTAAGAGAGGGATGAGAATACTGATGAGAGTGGAGTAGTCGGAGAAAGGAGCATGAGAGAGAGGATGCAGGTTAGTGAGATAGGAGAAGACTATTGACTTTAAATTTAAATTCTTGAAGATTGTAGCTGTCGCGCTATCTATCTATCTATTTTTTATAATCATATCGGCCCAAGCAAGGCATTTTACTGCCACTGTTTTTCAGGGGGTTACATAGGAAGAAAGTTATGAAAGAGAGTGACAGGTTATAGGGGGTGTCAGGAATTGGGTAAGAGAAAGATGAGAATACTGATGACAGTGGAGTGGACGGAGAAAGGAGAAAGGAGCATGAGAGAGTGAGGATGAAGGTTAGTGAGATAGGGGATGACTATTGACTTAACATTTAAATTCTTGGAGATTTTAGCTATCGGAGAAGCAAGTAAATGGATAGGAATTCCAAAGGTGGGAAGTGCGAGAAAGGAAGTTGATGTAGTAGAATTTGCGTTTACATTTTATTGGTTTCACAGTGGATAATCTTGTGGCACGAGTAAATTCATATATAGGTGGCACCAGTGAGCTAAGCCGTGAAAGTATTTGTAGAAGAGTCACAGGGAAGCCACATTGTGCCGGTGAGAAAGTGACTGTTTTTGAGCTGCCAAGTCGGGATCGATCACATTGCAGATTCTCCATTGGATTTTGTCACGGACACCTAGGTGGATAGCAGGAGCACGCGGCCAGATATGGCAGCAGTATTCAATGCGGATGATAGATTTTATATTTGTGCAAGATGGTTTTCAGACTGGAAAAACTTCCTGGCACTACACAGAGAACCGACCCTGTTAGCAGCGGATTTAGCTATGGATTCTACATAGTCATTCCACATGAGGTCTGTTGTGTGAGTTAACCCGAGTAGGCGCAGTGTTTTGTTTTCAGGGAGACTAGCCTGATCCATACTAATCGGGGGATCATTAAAATTCATGAGCCACTTCTTACTCCAATCTCCAACAGATTGGTGATCCTTTTCAAGCTCGGCAGCGAGGTTTGCTTTGTCAGCCTCGGCAGATTTTTGATCGAGGTGAGAGTAAATCCTAGTGTCGTCAGCGTATATGCCTACTTGGGATCTTATTACATCGGGGAGATCGTTAATGTAGATAATGTGGGACCAATAATAGAGCCTTGGGGGACACTTTGATCCATGCTAATGGGGGATAGGAGCGATTGTCTGTGATGGTTAATAGATAGCTGCTTCCTTTTTGGAAGCATTAAAATTTTGGAGAAAAGATTCTGTGGTGGAATTTTCTCTTTATCAAACGAATATAATGGGAATGAAGATGATTTAATTCTGTGTATGTGACCTGATAAGTAACAGTGAAGGTCTGAACTGGTTCGATTAAATAATATGAGTTAGTTAAGCGTCATGCGTGATACACGCTTAGACGATTATGTCTCGAAAGAGACATGATTGACTAGTCAGAATATTTTCTTGCCGTAGGTTGCTGTTACTTTCTACACATTTATGGGCTGTGAGTTTTATATTTCTCCCCCTTCTCGAAAACGCCACCATTTCGTCCGTGTCCAACCTGTACTGGCCCCAAATTTCACTTAGGCTTGAATTCTTTAAATATAAGTCATTTTTCAGGTTACTTTGCATTTCTTTATGTATATATTTATTTTCCTTACTTTCATGTCTCTGTTACGCTTAATTGAACGTTTGCCGTTACATCGTTTTTCTTTTTTTAAAACTTGTTAGAAATTTCTGTCGCAGTTAGACTTTCTTTCTTTTTCCCCTCCAGGTCACAGGACACATATAGGGTAGTTAGTAGCTGGTTCGTCTTTCTCTTCATTCTCCTCCTGACTAAACCTTTATTTTAATGAAGCCCCCCACCCAACGCATTAGTGGCGATACCGCCTTGCTTGGGGTGAAACGATAAAAAAATGTATTAATCCATCTCTTCTCCTTTCAGCTATGGATTGAATAATAGAACAGTTTAGTTTCAATAGCCTTGGTTGGCAACCGGTCTACCAAAGTAATGGCAACCCACTGTGGGAAAATCTTCTGCCTGCTCAGTCATATCTCGAAAGAGACATGGTCGTCCAAGCGTGTGCCACGTACGGCAATTAACTAAACGAGAACGTATTAATTTATGCTGTTGGAGATTTTTTTAATCGTTTCACCCCAAGCAAGGCGGTACCGTCACTGATGCGCAGGGTCTACATCAGAGTAAAAGTTTAGACAGAAGGAGAGTGAAGAGAAAGAAGAAGAACCAGTTACAGGTGGTGTCAGAGAAAGGGCAAGAGAAGAATGGGAACACAGGTGTGAAGAGAGTTGCGAAGGTAAAGAGAAAGGAAAAGAAGAAGATATACAGGATGATGTAGAAAGAACTGGGGTCAAGTGGATAAGATGGATATTGACATTGCATTTAAATTTCTGGAGGTTGTAGCCGTCAGGAAAGTAAGTTTATGAAAGGGAGTTCCACAAGTGGAAAGCGCGAGAAAAGAAGCTGATGGAGTAAAATTGTCGCCTGCATTTAGTTGATCTAACCGTAAAAAGTTTGAACTTTGTTGCCAGTCTGGTTGCCCGAGTAATATCTTGTGGAGGGAGCAATAGTGACTTAAGTTCGTCGGAGCAGAATCCATGAAAATATTTGTAAAATAGACAGAGGGAAGCCACATCCCGCCAGTGAGAAAGTGGCTGGAGTCGATTTCCAAAGTCGTGACCTATCACATAACAGATTCTCCTTTGGAGCTTGTCGAGAACACGGAGGTGAACAGCGATGGCGCCTGGCCATATATGACAGCAGTATTTTATGCATGGACGGATGCTTGATTTGTAGATGTGCATAATGGATTCAGGCGGAAAAAAACTTCCTGGCCCGACACAGTGACCCAAACTTCCTAGCAAAGTATTTCGCTATTGACTCAATGTAATGATTCCACTTGAGGTCGGAAGATAGGGTAAGGCCGACGAGGCTCAGTATATTGCTTTCTGGGAGACTTGCTTGGTCCATGATTATGGGTGGCAGGAGAGATTGCCTGTGATGGTTGACAGATAGCAGTTTCGTTTTAGAAGCATTGAAATTTACAAGCCACTTCTTACCTCAGTCCACCACTGAGTGGAGGTCCTTCTCAAGATCAGTAGCGAGGTTATGTTTGTCCGCCTCGCCGGATTTTGGACTGATGAGAGAATAAATTGTGGTGTCATCTGCGTAGATGCCTACTTGGGACTTGATCACGTCTGGGAGATGATTTATGAAGATCAGGAAGAGCGTCGGGCCTAGGATAAAGCCCTGGGGGAAACCAGCGTTCGTGTCAGTAGGATGTGGCGGCATGTCCATTCAAAATGACCTTCATTATGCGGTTAGATAGGAAAGATTGAATCAGATCAAGCAAGCGTCTGGTGATACAATAGCCCTTTATCTTGTGTAGAAGGCCAGCGTGCCAAACCTTATCAAAAGTCTTCGAGATATCCAGGGCAACAGCAAAAGCCTTGCCGGATTTATCAAGGGCCTGGTATATGTACTCCGTGATGGTTGTTAGCATATCGGTCGTAGACCTGGCAAAGCAGAAGCCGTACTGCCTGTCCGAGAACAGTTTATGGGCAGTAAGATGTTGAACCGTTTCAGCATTGATAATAGCCTCAAACACTTTTTCGAATATTGGTAGAAGGCTAATAGAAAGATAGTTAAATGGGTTCGAGGGTTCCCCTCAGTTCTTAAATACAGGAACCACAGAAGAAGACTTCCAGCAGACAGGAAAACAGGAAGCAGAATGGCAGTAATTACTGAGTCTTTTTTTTGTTTTTTTTTAAACATTTCACCCCGAGCAAGGCGGAAATGCCACTGATGTGCATGGGGCTACATAAATGTAAAAAGATTAATTAGAAAAGAGTGAGGAGTACAAACTAGTAAGAAAGGAACAATAGAAAGCTGAGAATGCAGGTGCGATGACAGATACATAGGTGGAGAGAAAGGGAGGGTTATACGGGGGTGGGGAGAGAGCTAGAGTCCAGTGGTTAGTAGATGAGTATTGACTTTGCATTTAAATTTCTGGAGGTTGTAGCCGTCAGGAAAGCAAGAATACGGGAGCGAGTTCCACAGGCGGGAAGTGCGAGAGAAGAAGCTATCATCTTTTATTAACCACTGCATTATTGGTGGTATATATATTTGTTGATGCTTGTCTATCTATGCAAGAGCAGAGTCGCTTCCTGTTTCAGGAATTTTGTCATTGAGTCTCTCCAGTCTCTCTTTTACTCATTGACCTGTCTGATTAGGTTGAACCGGCCAAAAGACAAACTTCCGCCTTCGTAACCGTTGGTATCATGGAAGACAATCCACTCCGTCAAGGTACTTTGTCATAGAGTGGCATTTTTATGGTATTTTCTTTCTTAAATATTTGACACTGTTACTTTCATCTTCTCTTAAAATGAATAAAATTGATTAATTCATTTGTTTAACGGCATATCAAGACTTTATGGATCATTTGATTTTCTTGATATGCGTTGTGGTGCAGTGGATATCGACTCGGAACGACAAATCGAGGAGCCGAGTTCGAATTCCAGTTGTATTCCTTGTATTCACTTGCGCACAAATACCATTGGGAAAGGTATTAATCCGTTTTTTGCTCCTGTTATAGGTTAAATAATAGAACAGATTGTGTTTTATAGCCTTCGTTGGCAACCAGTCTACCGCAGAAAGCAATGACAACCTACTGCGGGATAATCTTCTGTCCAGTCAGTCATGTATCTTTCGAGACATGATCGCCTAAAGCGTGTATCACGTATGGCACTTAACTGACTGACTGATTTTCTTGAGAGCTTTGGTAAATTTTCTTTCACTATTGAAATCGATTGCTGGTGTTTTACTCCAAAAGAGTATATTTAAACTTTCATCGTGGTTTTTATCTAAGTTGGGAGAGTTCACGATTAATTAAGGGGTGATCAACATAGTAAGAGAATTGGTACTTGAAACCAGACAGTTTTCCAGTATCTTTACTAAGGGATGGTACATACGTGTTCCCCTTGAGACATCAAGTGAACTTGAGCACAATAGACGTTTCAAATAAGGAGCCTCATTTTTTAAATTCGGTAAATATTCTGCCCAGTCAGTCATGTCTCTTTCGAGATCTAATCACCCAATATGGCACTTAACAGACAGACTGAACGTGGGAGATTCTGTTGTAAAAATAGACGGCCAAGTGACAGCATACGGCTAAGTAAAGGTGTCACGCATGTGCTGTCATATCAAATCGTGTTTGCATCGATATAAAAAGCAAAACTTCTCAGTTCTTACTCACTGCAGTTGGTCTGAAATAGTTTCCTGAGATTTTAATGAACCAAAAAGAATGACTTTTTATTCACCTAACGTATTCTTTAAACTGCCTGAAGCGCGCTTACTCTACCCTAATTAGTACCAATTAACATACATGGACCACGGTTCAATCAATTTAGGCATTGGCACATTGTGCTAAGTCAGTAAGCTTAGTAAAATATACGCCTTCCATATCATAGACGCTTCCAATCACACACAAACATCTATCTATCTATCTATCTAATTTTTTTAGTATCTATCTAATTTTTTTAGTATCTATCTATCTATCTATCTATCTATCTATCTATCTATCTATCTAATTTTTTTAGTATCTATCTATCTATCTATCTATCTATCTATCTATCTATCTGTCTGTCTGTCTGTCTGTCTGTCTGTCTATCTATCTATCTATCTATCTATCTATCTATCTATCAACGTTCTTTTTAATTTAATATAATTTTTTTGTTTTCTTTAATTTTTTCTGTCTTATATATCTAGTTTATTATCTATTTAATTTCTTCTATCTATCTATCTATCTATCTATCTATCTATCTATCTCAGTCCTCCTATCTATCTATCTATCTATCTATCTATCTATCTATCTATCTAATGTCTTTTTAATTTCTCTTTTGTTGTCTTTATTTCCTCCTGTCTATTTATCTATTTAATTTCTTTTAGTTTCTATCTATTTTTATTTCTAATTATTTCAAGCCAAGCAGAACTGCCACTGGTGCGGAGGGGGTTACTTAAGAGGTGAGTGATGAGAAAGAGGAACAAGATACAGGGGAGTCAGTCAATGAGTAAGAAAAGGATAAGAATACAGGTGTGAAGATGGGTTGCATGAGAGTGGAGTGGAAAGAGAGAAGAACATGATTCAAGGATCGTCAGGGAAAGAATTCGAGTCAAGGAAATAATAGATGGCAATTGATATTGTATTTAAATTCTTGGAGGATGTAGCTGTCAAGGAAGCAAGTATACAGAAGGGAATTCCATTGGCGAGAAGTGCGAGAGAAGAATTTGATGGAGTAGAAGTAGCATTTACATTTGATTGGCTTCACTGTAAAAGGGTGGGACCTACCTGCTAGTCTAATCAGTCAGTCAGTTAAGTGCCATACGTCATACACTCTTGGGCGATCATGTCTCGAAAGAGACATGACTGACTGGGCAAAAGATTATCCCGCAGTAGGTTGCCATTGCTTTCTGCGGTAGACTGGTTGCTGACCAAGGCTATAGAAGCCAATCTGTTCTGCTATTTAACCCATAACTGGAAGGAAGAGACGGATTAATACCTTTCCCAAGGGTATTTGCGCGTAAGTGAATAAAATGGATTCAACTGGAATTCGAACTCGGCTCCCCGGTTTCTCGTTCCGAGCCGATAAAGTATTTGTAGTAGAGACAGGGAAGCCACATTAAGTCGGTGAGAAAGTCATTAGAGTTGAGCTACCAGGTCGGGATCGATTACATTGCAGATACTCTGTTGGATTTTGTCGAGAAACCCGAGATGAATAGCAGGGGCACCTGACCAGATGTGGCAGTTGTATTCTATACAAGGGCGGATAGTAGATTTAAATGTAAGGTCAATAGACACCTCCTATCACACTAACTTGCATCTATTCTCTCAAACACTCTCACCATCTACCCAACCCTCATTCTCGGTATCCTTACCCGTCTATCACTCTCCTTCTGACATTTCCTATATCTAACCATCCTTTCTCATCACTTTTTCCCCCTATGTAACCTTTTACGCAATAGTGGCAATGGAATGCCTTGCTCGGGGTGAAACGATTGAAAAAAAAATATATTCAAGATGGATGTAGACGAGAAAAACTTCCTGGCACTACATCGTGAACCGTCCTTCCTAGCAGCAGATTAAGCTATCGTAGTCATTCTACTAGAGGTCGGCTGGGAGAGGTTAGGCTGAGGAGGCGCGGTGTTTTGCTTTCAGGAAGACTAGTCTGATCCATACTGATGGGGTAGGATCGATTGCCTATGGTGGTTAAAGGAAAGCAGTTTCGTTTTGGATGGATTAAAATTTACGAGCCATTTCTTACCCCAGTCTACCACAGATTAGTGATCCTTTTTAAGTTCAGTAGCGAGGTTTTGCTTTGTCCTGCCTCGGCAGATTCAGTCTGTTTCTATCTATCTATCTATCTATCTATCTATCTATCTATCTATGTTAGTCTGTTTCTATCTATCTATCTATCTATCTATCTATCTATCTATGTTAGTCTGTTTCTATCTATCTATCTATCTATCTATCTATCTATCTATCTATCTATGTTAGTCTGTTTCTATCTATCTATCTATCTATCTATCTATCTATCTATCTATGTCTTTTCCTAATCTATCTATCTATCTATCTATCTATCTATCTATCTATCTATCTATCTATCTATGTTAGTCTGTTTCTATCTATCTATCTATCTATCTATCTATCTATCTATCTATGTTAGTCTGTTTCTATCTATCTATCTATCTATCTATCTATCTATCTATGTTAGTCTGTTTCTATCTATCTATCTATCTATCTATCTATCTATCTATCTTAGTCTGTTTCTATCTATCTATCTATCTATCTATCTATCTATCTATCTATCTATCTATCTATCTATCTATCTATCTATGTCTTTTCCTAATCTATCTATCTATCTATCTATCTATCTATCTATCTATCTATCTATCTATCTATCTATCTACTCACGCATGTGCACATACACATACACACTTTATTATTTGAGCGCCTGTCTGCGGATTAGTAAATTTTGCACATCAAAGACAAAAGCTGGCGACAGACTCTATAAACTCTCACTGATTAGTACAAAGTGAAAGGTATGCTGAGGGTATTAGAATCCCCGGAACTAAGCCTCTCACCTCTTACCTCTCACTGCAAAGCCGCTAATAATGGTATTAAGATGCGGGTGATTTCTGAGTATGGAAGATTACGAGGAAAAAACATTATTAAGGAAAATAACAGGAAGTTAGAAGATAACGACTGATAAAAAGTTGATTGAAAGCCGAAAGAGAACGCTACAAGCGAAAAGGGCGATAGAAGAAACTGTTAGCATAGAACTTACGGTGACATTACCCCCAAGCCGTTTCAACTCTAAGTTGATTAAACCTTCTGTGAATTAAGTTGAGTGGTGTGTCTAAATTCAGAAAGTCTAGTACCAAATAGGAAAGCTCATCAGAACAATTGCCATTAAAATATTTATAGAAAAGGCACAGAGATGCGGGTGTACGCTGTGGTGCAGTGGAACGAGAGATCGGGGAGCCGAGTTCGAATTCAAGTTGAATTCACTTACGCTCAAATACCCTTGGGGAAGTCATTAATCCGACTCTTCCCTCCAGTTATGAGTTGAATAAGAGAACAGATTGGGTTTTGTAGCCTTGGCTGGCAACTAGTCTATCGCAGAAAGCAATGGCAGCCTACTGCGGGATAATTTCTTCCCGGTCAGTCATGTCTCTTTCGAGACATGATCGCCCAAGCGTGTATCACGTATGACACTTAACTGACTGACTGAAAGTAAATGTGTTTCGGCCATCTAAAGCAATGGCAGCCTACTGCGGGATAATCTTCTGCCCAGTCAGTCATGTCTCTTTCGAGACATGGTCGTCCAAAGCGTCTATCACGTATGGCACTTAACTGACTGACAGAGATACCACCTTAAGTCGGAAAAGTACCTTAAACCGCAATGCCAGGTCAAGATCAATAACAATGCAAGTTCTGCTCTGTAGTTTATCAAGAATATTTAAATGCATAGCAGAATCAGCAGCTTTCTCTGAACGTTTAGGTCGTTTTTCGACCGTTCTCAGGCGTATAATGCATGTCGTTGAGCGTGAATATTCCTCAGTGTTACTTTATTATAGACATCATTAACACTTCTTCTTCTATGTTCCCTGTTCCTTCAGGACATAGGCGATCATGGCTTCTACGTCTCCTTGTCCCCAGTGGCTCTTAGCACGCCTTCTCCTGTTACACCACGCAACCCTCGTTTCATCATCCACCTGCTCAGGTCCTTCCAATATGTTATCCGCTGCTTTCCCTTGTCTCATTTTCCTTCTATCTGGCCTGTTAGTATTAGGTTCTCCAAGCCCTCCTTCCTCATTGCATGTCCCAGGAACTTTAGCTGTCTCTTTCTGATGCTCAGTAGAGCATGCTTCTAGAATGCTTCCTTCGCCATGCCAATTCGCCGTCGGATGTCTGTGTCGCACTTTCCGTCTTCTGTTAGAACACTTAGGTCTTTCAAATATGTTATCCCCTGCTTTCCCCTGTCTCTTTTTCCCTCTATCTGGCCTGTTAGTATCGGGTTCTCCAAGCCCTCCTTTCTCATTGCATGTCCCAGGAATTCAGCTGTCTCTTCCTGATGCTCAGTATTAATTTCCTTTTCGTTTCCATCATTTCCAAAACCTCATCATTGCACACATGCTCGATTCATGATATCCGCAGCATCCTTCTGTAGAACCACATTTCAGTTACTTTAAAGTTTTTCCTTCATCTTCGATGATATTGTCCAGCATTTACTGCCATATTCAAGAACTGACATCACATAGCAATCCAGTGCTCTCTTTTTTGTTTCTAGCGAAATTATCCTGTTTCTTAATACTTAAGTCAGCTTCTCGAATGCGTCCTTCGCCATACCAATTCGCCTTCGGATCTCTGTGTCGCACTTTCTGTCTTCTGTTATAACACTTCCCAGGTATTTAAATTTTTGTACCTGCTTGATTTTAGTATCCCCGACTTGCATTTGGCATATTGAGTTGCCCTTTTTACTGATGACCATGCATTCGATTTTCTTGCAGTTTATCTGTAGTCCTTTCTTATCACTCTCTTCAGCTACCTTCTGTAGGAGGTCTTGCAGTTTCCTTTCTGTGTCTGCTATCAGCACTGTATTATCTGCGTACCTTAAATTCTTTAAATTGTGGCCTCCGATGACGAATCCAGGCATAACTTCTAGGGTGCTCAAAATATTCTCGCTAAAAAAAATGATGTATTTCATACTATTTTTTAAATATTTATTACCAAGTGAATAATTATAAATGAAAATAGAATGTTTTTTGTTATAACTGCACAATAACATGTGCATCAAATGAGTTTATAAATATTTTATAATTATCTACATTGCAGTTACATCAATGAAATAATGAAGAAAATTTAGGGTGATTCGGAAGAGTTAATGTTAGTTTCCTTGCCCTGAGAAATTTTGCAAAATAATAATAACAAAAGAACCATTCTATTTTCATTTAGAATTATCCACTTGGCAATAAATACTAAAATATTATGAAATGTATCTTTTCTTTTTCAAAAATGGGGTGGTTTAATAATTATGGCCGGTAGTGTGCATTCAAGGTATCTTATTATTAGCACAACTTTTCGTAAGCGCCGTGATGATAACAACAAATATGGGAATAACAGACAAAAATAAATAATTCTTCTTCGATATGACGTGTCCTATCAAGACTATGGTGACCATGGCTCTCCACAATTTCCTGTTCTTTGAAACTCTTAGTAAGTTTTGCTATCACTCCTAAACCCTGTTCTGCCATACATAAACTCAAGCCCGTTAGATAGTTTATGCGTTGTTTTCTTTTGTCCCTCTTGCCTTCAATATGTTTTGTGAGTGTCAAATTCTCTTAGTAAATTTTGTATTTTCGCTATCTCTCCTAATTCCTGTTCTGCCAATCGTTTACACAAGCTCGTTAGCTATGTTATGTATTACTTTATTCTGTTCCTCTTGCCTTCAATATTTCCTGGGAGTATCAAATTTTCAAAGCCTATTTTCCTTAGTATGTGCCCTAGAAATTTTATTTATCTCTTTCTGATATTAAGTATAAGTATGAGGGTCATTCAATAAATAAAGTGAATTTTTCGGTATAAGGACTTCTAATCCAGATTCTATCTGGATTAGAATCTGATATTTTTCCTTTACTTCTTTTTCAAAGGGATTTAATTTTTTTTTTTGCAGATTGAAAAAAACTTTGAGAGTTTTGGAGATTAACAACAAAGATGGCCGACCAAGATTGAACAGAGGTCAGTTATCAAGTTTTGGTTGCTGAAGGGTGCAAACCAGTTGAAATTCATAGGAGAATGTCAACTGTGTATGGTGCCACATGTTTCAACCAAAAAATATCTACAAGTGGGCTAAATTGTTTAAAGAAGGACGGAGCAGCTTTGAGGATGAAGACAGGCCTGTTAGGTCTACAGAACTGAGGTCTTCTGAGGTGATCGAATCAGTCAATGATCTCATTCAGTTTGACAGAAGGGTGGCAGTGGATGACATTGCAAGGACTTTGAGCCTATCTGTTAAAACAGCACACAAAATTGTCTATATGGAGTCGTCATGCATTAAGACAACGCAAGGCCTCACACAGCAGCCCAAAGGCTGCAGACCATCAACTAGCTGGGCTGGAACCTGCTCTCTCATCCCTTACAGCTCAGACCTTGCCCCTTCAGACTTTCACCTGTTTGGTCCATTGAAAGCGTTCACGAGAGGCACGAAGTTTGAAAGTGACGATGAAGTCAAAAGTGCTTTGAGCGATTGGCTGAGACATCAGTCCAAAATTTTTACGCTGGGGGAATACGGAAACTTTTGCACAGATGGGAAATGTGTGTGACACTGCTGGGAGACTACGTTGAAAATTTTTAAAAAGTAAGCTTCTATCTTTATTAGAAGTCCTTATACCAAAAAATTCGCCTTATTTATTGAATGACCCTCGTATAAGTGTTCTTTTTGCTTAATTATTCTCTAAAACATCCTCTTTTATCATATGTTTAGTCCATGGCATCCTCAGTACCTTTCTGTAGAACCACATTTCTGTTGCTTCAAATCTTTTCTTCATTATTTGTCTATACTTCTGAGGTGAGGTAGTTTTTATATTATTTACACTGTTCGGATTGCTGTCCTCATCTTTATTGTCTTGTTTACAACGTTTTGGTTGTTGTAGGCTCCGGTTTTCTTCAGGTTCTAGGAATTTCGAACCCTGGGCCATGTGCCCTCTAAGATACATGGCTCAGTAAATATTGGCGTTGGTTAGTTCCAATGACTTGACCTAAAGAGTTGTGAGTTTAATAACAAGCTACAGCAGTGGTGAACAAATAAATTAGAGAGTTAAGTTAAAGGGAGAAAACTACATGGTTACCAGAAGTGGCATCGCACATGGAACGAGAATGTGATACGCCAGTGATAGATGTAAAAGGTTCGGTTCGAAATTACTAGCACCTGAAAAACGGCCGAAACGTTGTAAACATGGCAATAAAGATGAGGACAACTGTTCCAAGAATATAAATAACTAGCAGTATAGCCAGGCGTTGCTCGGGTGTAATGAAAGATTTAAAACTAATCCATGGTTCTGGAGCTCAGACTCAGCCTAAAGAATATTTTAAATAATAAAATAATTGCAACAATTTACCAATCGCACCTAGTGTATATATAGATATAGATATAGATATATATACTAGCAGTATAGCCTGATGTTGCTCGAGTGTAATGAAAGCTTTAAAACTAATCCATGGTCCTGGAGCTCAGACACTTTTGATGTTGGCACGAAAGACTAAAAAGCAATAGTTGTTTCCAGTTAAAGCGAAACCATAGACTGAAAGAAAAATGAATGGATGTAAGTCAAATTTTGATTTACTGATATCGATATCAAATAAGTTTTTTTTCGTGGTAAACTGAATATTGAAGACTAAATAAGTCCTCTGAGTAAATGGTATCATGGCTGAGACTAAGAACTACAATTATACCTACTTAGAGCCAAACTTGAAGCAAAAACTAAAATAAAAGGGCTGAAAAAATACAGACATATAGGCAGATAAACAGACACACACACAAACATCTTGCCTTTTATAGATATATATTATCAATTTTCTGCACTATTGTAAGAACTCTACCCTTGAAACTTCTGAATAGCGTTTCTTATGTCTTTGTCTATGAGTGTATCAAGTTTGATTAAAATCGGATCACACCTCGATTTTTTCGATTATCGATTTTCGATATTTATCGGGGGTACCTCGATACAAAACCTAGCTAAGAACACTCGCAGACACTTATATTAGAACTGTGTAAATTTTCAAGAAAATCGGTTCATCCGTTTCGGAGTCTATAGATAACGGACACACACACAGACACACACAGAGACAAAGTTCTATTTATAAATAAGTTTAGATTAGATTAGATTTAGATGTCTCTTCTTCATCTTTGAGAAGATTGTCCGATATTCATTGCCATATAGGAGGACCAATATCACATAACATTTTAGCACTCTGTTCTTTTTAAAAACGTAAATAATTATGAATAAGTATAAATAATGATAACTCCACATCCTATAAATTTAGAAAGAAATCATTATATGAACCCGAAGTTATATATACATATGTTGTATATCGACAAACAACAAACACGCATATATATAAAAATATGAAGTTATATTTTTATTAATGACGATGGACCGTGTAGAATAGGGAACAGAGAATTGAGAGAGCGCGCTTCAAATGGGTTGACGGGAGTGTAGTCGTATCTGTTGTGTCTCTCTTCACCGGCCGATCTCTGTTGCTCCTCTACTACTACTACTCTAGTCTCTGGCGAATCCGTGTGACGAGGTCTTTATATAATCTCCAGAACCGGGACTTTTTCTTCCGGTTTTGCCTCGCCCACGCACGCCCACGTAATTCTCAGAGACACCTGTTCTGTTTGCCTCTGTAGCCATTTCCGCTACTGCCGGAAATAAGGTCAAACAAACATCCGTTCCTTTCAACGACCGGAAACACCCCCGCTTGCATCAGCCTTCCTCGGGTGGGGCCAGATTGTTATATTACAAATAGAGGCGTTCAGAAAAGTACCATTGAAAATAGAAACGGCCGAATCATTGTGATAACAACAACAAAAACAAAAAGATAAAGATAATGGGGTCCTATAAAATAGAAAACATTTCTATTTGCCACGTTATAAGTATTAAGATATCAGTGACATCTTATGACATTTGGTAGACCAGGTATGTAAAAGAAAGGAATGACATATATACATTGTCTTTAAAGAGATTTTATATACCACTATGCCATACAAAATATATTCAAATATATATCTACCTGTCACTATTTGTCTCCCACACAGAAAAACTATAACACATTTAAATAAAACAAGCGGTGTGAACAGGAGAAAAGGCGAGATGGTCTTACTTGTAATATTTCCCGAAAGGAAAACGCCCAGATAGGTAGTGGCCTCTATCTTCCTTGATGGAACCGCTTAGTTTGCATTTATTTGCTTTACCGATTCGAGTTTATGTCTGTTTTCCAAGCGGTCCTTATCACCAATGGCGAGTGTAGAATTCTGAAATGGAGAGGGGGTGAGTTAGGGGGGCCAAAGTTTTTTGAGGAGGGGGCAAACGAAATAACTTTTCATTCACAATAGTGGTTAGCTGGTTGTTTTGTTTTTATGGCATATCAACCTCGGCGGATCATTTATTGCCAACTAAATTTTATTTATTGCTGGTAATTTTTCTTTCAACTATTGTTGTTTTTTATATAAGTTTTGTGTCTTGTAATACTTTTTTCTTTTTCGAGTATCAAGATTCATTGGGATTTTGTTTTTTAAGGACAGGGTCCCTAACTCCTATCCTGTTATTTAACCCATAACTGGAGGGGAGGGACGGATTAATACCTTTCCCAAGGGTACCAGTGCCTAAGTGAATGCAGGGTATTCAACTGGAATTCGAACTCGGCTCTAAGTGAATGCAGGGTATTCAACTGGAATTACGAACTCGGCTCGCCGATTTCTCTTTCTGAGCCAATATCCACTGCACCACAGCGCACATCCGTCAGTAAACGTTTACAGCACCTGGTATTCCCAAGCGGTCACCCATCTAAGTACTGACCAGGCTCAACATTGCTTAACTTCGGTGATCGAGCGAGAACCGGTGTATTCAACGTGATATGGCCGTCAGCCTTCATAGTAGTGGAGTTCTAATCTTGTCCTCTTTCCCATTCTGTTGGAACCCAAGAGAGGTTAATTTCAAAACAAGATTAAGGGCTTAATACTAACGTCAATACAAGCAGAACTGATTGATTTAGCTATTCTGATTTCTATAAGTGTCCTTGAAAAGCAAAATGCAGAGGGAAAAGTACTGAAGATGAAATCTTATCAAAATCAGAGACTGAACAGTTTCATAAATTTTTGAAGCTTATAAAAGTGACTAAGGCCAACCAAGGAGCCAGCCAAAATTCTGATGGAGCATTAGCCCCTTGGCCCCACCCCCGTAGAATCACCACTGTCTATCACATCTGGGGTTCGTCACCCTACAAACACACGTCATTCATTGGTCGTCACGCGGCTCTCATGAATTCAATTTACCCAACGAGGGATTTATCCTTCTGCAAGGACTGTAGTTAGAATGCAAATAATGATAACTTATCACTTCAGAAGTTCTGGCAGCTTTTATTTACTTACTGAATAATTTGTCGAGAACGAGGCTGAGTATCGAATAATAGTGTTTTTTTGCAATTTCGGAATAAACAGACGATAACTGAATGTCTTCTCTGTATTTATTATTCGTGAGCAAAATTTTAACAACATAAGATATGCAGATGACACTGCACTGTTAACAGACAGAAGGAAAACTACAGGAACTCCTAGACAAGAAAGAAAAGTAAAGCTAAAAGAAAAAAAAATATCCTTAATTGTAAGAAAATATAAGCACGGGACTAGATGAAAGCTACACATTGGAAGTTTCAAAATAAAGCAGATATCAAAATTTATCTGTCTGAAAAGTGGTAAACAGACGATGAAATGTGTGCTACAAAAATCCGAAGATGCCTTAGAAGTGCGAAAAATGACTTCAAGAAACTAAGCACAACATTAAGAAACGGAAAAATTTTGCTGTTGACGAAAACAAAATTACTTAACTGTTGTGTAATATCAATCTTCCTATATTTCAGTGAATGATAGAAAATTTCTTCGCGTATAATGCGCTCTACAAAAGAATATTGAGACGAAGCAGTTGAGCAACTAGAAAAAATGACACTTTTACATGCGATCAGAAACTAACACTTGAGATTTCTGAAACATATAATGAGGAAAGGGAGATTGGAAAATCAGACACTCATAGGACTTATGTAAGGCAAGGAAAACAAAGAGAACCAGTTTGTGATCAACCTGATGAGCTTATGTAAATAGGTGAAAGATTATGAACTGAGAAGTTAAAGTAAGAGGTCTAACATTCGTAAGTGTAGCAAGGGATAGGGATAGAGATTTGTGGGAAGCAATGGTCGCCCACGTTTACAAAGGAAGATCTGATACAATATAATGATTTTCAGGTCATATAACATATAGAATAAAGAAAATAGGTTTATCGGATTTTTTTCTGGGCACATACCAAAGCACAACATGAAGAAACGGGAAAATTTCGCTGTTGACGAAAAAAAAAGTACCAAAGTGCAATTTATAACCTTTCTAACCATTCGGACCTTCAAGTATCAGCAGTCAAAATGTTAATTAGCTTTAAGTAAAATGTGTGTGACGATGAGCAATCCCCACTTCGAAGCTCGATCTGTTGCCCTGAATATCTCCAACGCATTTGACAGAGTCTGGCATGCTAGCCCTCTATCCAAAATATTGGACGCTTGTTTGATTTAATCCAGCTATTCCTTCCAAATTGCGTAATTCAGGTAGTGTTGAGTGGGCATGATTCCAGATACTATCATACGAATGCAGTTGTCCCTCAAGGTTCTATTCAAGGTCCTACAATTATTCTGATCTTCATCAATGATCACTCCGATGTAATCAGATCCCAAAGTAGGAATTAAATTAAAAAGAAATTTGATAGATAGATAGATAGATAGATAGATAGATAGATAGATAGATAGATAGATAGATAGATAATATGCATTTCCGTGACTGGTTTAGTTCTTTTCTTAGAAGATATCTCTCTCTCTCTCTCTCTCTATATATATATATATATATATATATATATATATATATATATATATATATATATATAGATAGATAGATAGATAGATAGATAGATGGGAGGACTGAGTGAGATAGATAGATAGATAGATAGATAGATAGATAGATAGATAGATAGATAGCGAGAGAGAGAGAGAAGCAGGAGAACAGAGATAGATACATACCAATGATACATTCATATGAACAATCTTAGCGCATGAGAGAAAGAGATAAATAGGAAAACTGAGATAGATACATATCTTATATACATTCATATGAACATCTTAGATAGATAGATAGATAGATAGATAGATAGATAGATAGATAGATAATGAATAGTCATAGATAGATAGATAATGAAGAAACAGATAGATAGATAGAGAGATAGATAGATAGATAGATAGATAATGAATAGTCATAGATAGATAGATAATGAAGAAACAGATAGATAGATAGATAGATAGATAGATAGATAGATAGATAGATAAGGAATAGTCATAGATAGATAGATAATGAAGAAACAGACAGATAGATAGATAGATAGATAGATAGATAGATAGATAGATAGATAGATAATGAATAGTCATAGATAGATAGATAGATAATGAAGAAACAGATAGATAGATAGATAGATAGATAGATAGATAGATAGATAGATAGATAGATAGATAGATAACAAAAGAAATTAGAATAAATTAAAAAGATAGTGGTGAACTGGGGTAAGAAAAGGGTGTAAATTTTAATACATCTAAAACAAGGCTGCTGTCATTTAATCACCATAGACAGCCGCTCCTACCCCTCACCCACCAGAATGGATCAAGCTAGTCTCCTTGAAAGCAAAACACTGCGCTTCCTCGGCCTAAATCTCTCAGCCGATTTCAAGTGGAATGACTACTTTGGATTCTTAGCTAAATCTGATACTCAAAAGGTTTGTTTTCTTCGTAGGGTGTTATGTCGCCAAGTATGAATGAATAACTCAACAACAGAATCAGAATATAAGTTGTATTCCGCGGAAAGACGGTTAGTATGTACAGAAGTGATTAGTAATATTTACAATAGAAAGATACAAGAGTTCAATCCGTCGTAAGACGTGTGTATACGTGATTACTTCCGGTACGCCACCGGAAGTGTGACTAACTCTTCACTGACTCTTCAGTAACTCATTAGAGACTCTCAAGTGACTCTCTACGACATTATTTAGCTGTCCCTCCCAGTAAGGGCAACATATGACACATGGTCAGTTTATATCTGGGATTTCCGGGCTATATGGCCCGGTCAAAAAATGTCTGTCTATTTTTGCCCAGTCGTGCTTCTACCCTTCGGCGGAACCACGACTGGGTTATTGGAAGCAGAGAGCGCCCTCTACCCGAAAGCAGAGAGCTGACAGTGTCGTAGAGTCGTCAGTCTAGTGACTCTCTACGACTCCCTGTAGAGAATCCATCATTGCTACATATAGCAATGGGAAAAGTCCATTTGTAGTCAAATAGAAGCGGCGCCCTAACATAGGGCCAGGAAGTTTTTTCTTGTCTAAATCCATCTTGCACATATATAAATCTACCACCCCCCGCCTGTGCATTGAACACTGCTGTCAAATCTGGTAGGGTTCATTCATCTCGGACCTATTGACAAAATCCAACGAAATATCTGTAATGTAATTAATCTCGACCTGGTAGCTCAACTCCAGTCAATTTTCAACGACGTAATGTGACTTCCCTGTCTCTACTACTGTAATCAGATCCCAAAATAGGAATCTACGCTGACGACACAACCATTTACTCTCGCTTCGATAAGAAATCTGCCGAGGCTGACAAAGAAAACGTAAGTTAGATTCAGTTACAAAGAAATTTGAGAGATAGATAGATAGATAGATAGATAGATAGATAGATAGATAGATAGATAGAAACAGACTGAATCTGCCGAGGCTGACAAAGCAAAACCTCGCTACTGAACTTAAAAAGGATCACTAATCTGTGGTAGACTGGGGTAAGAAATGGCTCGTAAATTTTAATCCATCCAAAACGAAACTGCTTTCCTTTAACCACCATAGGCAATCGATCCTACCCCATCAGTATGGATCAGACTAGTCTTCCTGAAAGCAAAACACCGCGCCTCCTCAGCCTAACCTCTCCCAGCCGACCTCTAGTAGAATGACTACGATAGCTTAATCTGCTGCTAGGAAGGACGGTTCACGATGTAGTGCCAGGAAGTTTTTCTCGTCTACATCCATCTTGAATATATTTTTTTTTACAATCGTTTCACCCCGAGCAAGGCATTCCATTGCCACTATTGCGTAGAAGGTTACATAGGGGGAAAAAGTGATGAGAAAGGATGGTTAGATATAGGAAATGTCAGAAGGAGAGTGATAGACGGGTAAGGATACCGAGAATGAGGGTTGGGTAGATGGTGAGAGTGTTTGAGAGAATAGATGCAAGTTAGTGTGATAGGAGGTGTCTATTGACCTTACATTTAAATCTACTATCCGCCCTTGTATAGAATACTACTGCCACATCTGGTCAGGTGCCCCTGCTATTCATCTCGGGTTTCTCGACAAAATCCAACAGAGTATCTGCAATGTAATCGATCCCGACCTGGTAGCTCAACTCTAATGACTTTCTCACCTACGTAATGTGGCTTCCCTGTTTCTACTACAGATAATTTGACGGATTCTACTCCGATGAACTTACCTCCACACTCTGCTTGAATTTAGTCGAGCAACTAGACTAGCAGGTAGGTCCCACCTTTTTACAGTGAAGCCAATCAAATGTAACCGTCACATCTACTCCATCAACTTATTCTCTCGCACTTCTCGCCAGTGGAATTCCCTTCTGTATACTTGCTTCCTTGACAGCTACATCCTCCAAGAATTTAAATACAATATCAATTGCCATCTATTATTTCCTTGACTCGAATATTTTCCCTGACAACCCTTGAATCATGTTCTTCTCTCTTTCCACTCCACACTCATGCAGCTCTCTCCACACCAGTGTTCACATTTTTCTCTTATCCATTTTATGACACCACCTTTAACTTGTTCCTCTTTCTCATCACCCACCTCTTATGTAACCCTCTGCACACCAGTAAGAGGACTACCTTTCTTAGGATGAAATAATTATTAAAAAATCTAACACACTGAAAAATTGATAGTAATTTGTACTATTGTTGCAGTCTTTAATCATGTCAAGGTAGGAAATAAAAAAGAGGTGTGAGCGTGAGTTCAGGTACACGTATCTGTAGTCACATCAATAAGTTCGTAGCCTCAGGATGTGAAAGAAAATATTTTACACAAAACAACTCTTTTGTCAACAAAGCCTACTACTTTCG
>JBBBDQ010029001.1:347500-361223 GCA_037127315.1 Ascarosepion bandense
ATAGTGAAAGAACACAAATTTTAAACCCATCGTTCAAGCATTTACTTTTATAAAGAGTGCTCGATACAGAGTAGAGCTTTATATTGTAATAGTTATTACAATGGTTTATAAAAGTATCACTACACAAAGATTTTCATGTTTCGGAGATAAACTGCTCCTCTTCGGATGATATGTATAACTGAAAATAAATGGTGGAACCGATTTATTTTTGGGAATGTGCGGTGTAGTTGGTTGTATGGGACTGGAATTTAGTATGTCTAAACTAGTCCATCAGCAGTTGTAATCATAAATTTGGGTTAGGAGAGGGGGTCGAGGTGACTTAGCTCTGGACAGATCACTTTTTAGTTTTGTCTGGGTAAATCGCATAGTGAGACCTTAGATTTTTTAAATGGGCAGATAATTTTTATTTGACTATTATCTATGCGTACATGAAATAAAGTAACATTTTAGTATTGTATGGTTTATTCTATTTTATTTTATTAATATAATATTCAGTTTTTTTATTTTGTGGATGAAACCTGGATATTAATTAAATTTTGGAGTGGATTATTTTGTAAGGTATTTAGTGGGGCCACATAATACTTAAAATTGGTAAATAATTTTTAACTGTAAGTTGAATTTTTTTATATTAGAGCACGAGTTATAACTGGCAACTTTTCATTAAATAAATTTTAATGAAAAATATTTTCGGTGTTTATATAAAATTGTTAATTCCCTACGGTTCAACAGTTTACCATTGTTAGGGAACCTTAGAATGTGCAACTTTTCATTCAGGCACAAAGGTCAGATGTCGCTGAATGAGTTCAGGATTCTGTTTGTTTGCAGGACTTTCCATTTCACTTTGGGTGTCTTATTTGTGTCCTTTAATTTCCAAAAATATGCAGAAAGGGATGTTTGGTTTCGATACATGTTGTTTTTGAAGGAAGTTACGTGCATATACCAGCGTTGCTTAAAAGTATTCTTTGTAGATCCGATATAGGTTTTATTAACAGTTGGGTTTTCTATTGATGTTATATTGCATTGATAGACAATTGAATTTATTTCACACCTATTTTGTAGTGGGCAATTATTGGGGTTTCGACAATTGCATAAGTTGGTGTTATTATTCTCTTTATTATTTTGATAGTTATTGTTAGTTTAATTGACGTGCTGATTAAGTTTATATTTATTATGATTTGTAATGATTTTTCAAGGTTGTTTGTGCAACTATAACTTAATTTATGTGTATTTTTGTTGAAAATTTTACTTAGAGGGTTGTTAGTAGGGAAGTGTGTCTTAATTAAATTGAGAAACTTCAGCCCTAATTTGGTGTTGACCATTTGGTTGAAAAGGGGTGTATACCAAATGATTTTTCTATTTTTCCTGTTATGTTTATAATTTGTTATGTACTTGATATCCTGGTATTTGTAGCCACTATTTTTTAGGGCATTACTATAAAAACCTTTATGTTTATGAAATATTTCTTCAGGAAATGGTTGGTAAATTTCAATACCTCCAAAACAAAGCTGTTATCAACTAACCACCATAGACAATCTCATCTACCTCCCATTAGCATGGGACAGGCTAGCCTCCCAGAGAGTAAAATACTACGCCTCCTTGGCCTTACACTCTCGGCGGACCTCAAATGGAATGACTATATTGAATCCATTGCCAAATCTGCTGCTATGAAAGTGGGCTCCCTGTGCAGGGCCCGGAAATTTTTCCCACCTGAATATATTCTGCACATATACAAATCTACCATCCGCCCGTATATTGAATATTGCTGCCATATCTGGTCGGGTGCCCCTGCTGCTCTCCTTGGGCTTCTTGACAAAATACAAAGGAGGATCTGTAACGTGGTTGATACTGACTTGGCAGACCGGCTGCAGCCGCTCTCACACCGGCGTGATGTAGCTTCCCTGTGCCTCTTCTACAAGTACTTTCATGGCTTCTGCTCCGATGAGCTTCGATCACTGGTGCCGCCTAAGCACGAATTTACACGAGATACTAGATTAGCAACTAGGTCCCACCCTTTTACAGTTAAACAAATAAGATGTAACCGTAAATTCTACTCCAACAGCTTCTTTTCTCGCGCTTCCCGCCTGTGGAACTCCCTTCCACAAGTCTGCTTTCCCGACAGTTACAATCTCCAGGTGTTTAAATGTAGGGTCAATAGACACCTCCTATCACACTAACTCCCAACTATTCTCACAACACTCTCATCTACCCAACCCTCATTCTCGGTATCCTCACCCGCCTATCACCCACCCTCTGTTATTTCCTATATTTAATCAGCCTTTCTCCACTCTACGTAGCCCCCTGCACAGTAGTGGCAGTGACATGCCTTGCTCGGGGTGAAACGCTTATAAAAAAAAAACAAAAAAAACTGGAAGAGTTTTTTACTAATTCTATATTCTATGGAAGAGGGTATATGTTTGATTATACTTGGGGGGTGATTTGACTGTGGGTGGATGTATAATGGATATTCATTGGGTTTTATGTATGGTTGGTAATTATTATTTACTAAGTCAAGTGTTACATCAAGGAAGTTTATTACTTTTAAATTAATGTTGATTATTACTTTTAGGTTTAAACTTTTGAATTCTCTGTGGATGAGTCTTCTTATTTTGTCTGATTTAAAATGTGTAGAATTTTTTACTAACATAAGACTACCATCTCTATATAACCCTATGTCATGTGTGTGTTTATGTCATGGTGTGCAGTGAACCCATACAATTTCTAAAATGTTACTCTATTTTATATACTCATAGATGGTAGTCAAATAAAAATTGTCTACCCATTTAAAAAATCTAAGGTTCCTTTATGCGATTTACCCAGACAAAACTAAAAGTGACCTGTGCAAAGCTAAGCCACCTTATCCCCATTTCCTAACCCAAATGGGTATCTCTAAGTTTACAAACTGCTGATAAACTAGTTTAGACATAATAAATTCTAATTTTTCAGTTATATAAAAGAATTAGTTTAGCCTCGAAACATTGAAGAGAATTAGTTTAGCCTCGAAACATGAAAATTTTCGTGTAGTGATACTGTGCTTTTATAAACCATTGTAACAACTATTACATATATATATATATATATATATATATATATATATATATATATATATAGGAAAAACTACTAAAAAGTTGTAAGTTTAAAAATGTATTTTTCTTGACAGTATTTATTTATTTCATTTATTATATTTGATATTTCAGACCGTTCTCGGCCCTTCATCAAATGATTTTAAAATTTAAATTAGAAGCGTTTTCGCGAGGAGCGTTCGTGGAGAGATTGTTTACATCACGTGACACAGAAAGCGACAGATTTTTTTAATATTTGTAAACGTAAACCTATCTTTAATAATATTTATAAATGTTGTTTTAAAGAAATTTTTTTTAAGTGTATCTAAAAAACGTTTAACTATTGAAATATTTATAAAGATTCAAAACACCTAAGTCCCTATTTAACCCTAGCATGTATGTATTTAATTTTAAAATCCAGTATTTTTCTTTCTTTCTGCGTGAGTATGTAGAACTAAAATCAGGATCTATTAGTAAACATTTGCAGTTTTCTAGTGTGTGTCCTGGTTGTTCTGCTATGGGTGAATACGGGATATATATATATATATATATATATACAAAGATGGTACATTTAGGTAGTAATGTGATAGGTGCTGACTTGGCGGCTCGACCACAGCCAGTTTCCCACCGACGAGATGTGGTTTCCCTGTGTCTGTTCTATAAATACTTCCATGGCTTCTGCGACAACGAACTCAAGTCACTGGTGCCTCCGCAACAGGTGTTTAGTCGTGCAACCAGACTGGCATCTTGGTCTCACCCATTCACAGTTAGATCAACCAAATGCAGACGACAATTCTACTCCTTCAGCTTCTTTTCTCGCTCTTCCCGCCTGTGGAACTCGCTTCCTTATTTTTGCTTTCCTGACGGCTACAACCTCCAGGAATTTAAATGCAAGGTCAATACTCATCTCTTAACTATATTACCCTAATTCTTTCCACACCGCCCTGTATATCCTTTCTTTTCTCTCCACCTTTGCAACTGTCATCACACTTGTATTCACATCCTTCTCTTGCTCCTTTCTAACTGGTTCGTCCTTCTCTTCAATCTCCTAATCTTTTTCTCTTATGTAGACCCCTGCACATCAGTGGCGTTACCGCCTTGCTCGGGGCGATATGATTTTAAAAAAAATCCCTCTTTTATGCAAGTTTCGTAAAAGATGACAGACAAGGTGTTAGGGTTAAGTTTTTTTAATATAATTTTTCATGTAATCTTATAAATTTCTTTCTTTTTAGTAGATAAATTATATTGGAATTATCCGAATGTTTTATTGATTTAAACGCTTTCGTCTATAATTTTAGTCTTTATCAAGGATGAATTTTATTTTACTTTTAAATGGATATATGGATTGTTTTATGAATGTATTTAGAATGTAAAAAAATGGCTAAAAATAATGGAAGCATTACTAATATAAAAAAGCGAACACTGAATATATCAACTATGAACGCGGCCATATTGCTCTGACTGTGCTTGGAAAATAAAACATGTATTAATGTATATTTGAAAAACAGCCTTTCTTTTGAACATCATTCATTGAATACAACCGACAAGAATGATTGAATCAATCTTTTATTAAATCTTTTTTTTTCCAGCATTCTAACAATTTTCCTTCTTGTTGAAGTTAAATAAGATAAAAATTCTCCATAGTTATTATTGCTCCGAGCGCTTTCAACCAGTGCTTTAGCCATCCTTATATCGGCTCGGAAATAGAAAACGAAGAGCTAAGTTCGAATTCTAGTTGGATTCGTACAAATACCCCGTGGGAAAGGTATTAATCTGTCGCTTCTCCCTCTAACTATAGGTCAAATAGCAGGACAGATTGGGGATTGCGTCCTATAGCCTTGGTTGGCAATCAGTCTACCGCATAAAGTAATGGCAAACTACTGCAGAAAAATTTTCCACCCAGTCAGTAATATGACTTTCGAGCCATGATTGCCCAAGTATGTATCACATATGGCGCTTAACTAACTGATATATATATATATATATATATATATATATATATATCAGCATGCAGTGTGGGTATAGAAGATTCCAAAGGAGTATCCTGTACATACAGTGGTAGGGTAACTCTCTAAGAAAGCTCTAAATATATATGTATATAAATACATATAGAGCATGTATAAGAAAAATTAAGGCAGACACGTTATTTCATGATTAATCGGAAGTTTGGGCCTATTTCAGGCGAACCATCATCAGCTTCCGTTTTTATTTTACAAAGGATTTTACACGATTTGTAATGAAAATTTATCGTAAATAATCAAGCCGGTAGAAATAAATATATTATACTGTTTCATTAAAAACAGAATATCTGCTTAAATACGTGTATCGATAAAAAGTAATGTTCAAACAATTCATTTCATATATATATATATATATGTTTGTGTGTGTGTGTCATTCTATATATTAATGCTCTTGTTGCACATACATTAATTTCTATCTATCTATCTATCTATCTATCTATCTATAGATAGATAGATAGATAGATAGATAGATAGATAGATAGATAGATAA
This sequence comes from Ascarosepion bandense, assembly GCA_037127315.1. Classification (NCBI taxonomy): domain Eukaryota; kingdom Metazoa; phylum Mollusca; class Cephalopoda; order Sepiida; family Sepiidae; genus Ascarosepion; species Ascarosepion bandense. Next base: position 353,071 of record JBBBDQ010029001.1, read on the forward strand.
GGAAAAGACTGAGGTAGGTAGGTAGATAGATAGATAGATAGATAGATAGATAGATAGATAGATAGATAATACTTTAAGACTTCTCGCCCCGACTCTCGTATGGTCATGTGAGACGCTACAAGCTGTAGTGCGATTTTTGCTTCCAGCAAGCACGCACGTGTTTGCAAATACTCCACGCAAACAAAATAGACGACTACTACTATCGTCCGTCCACTAACTGTCCGTTACAACCAACACTGTTTTCATCTTTGATAATAGCTGATATAAGACGAAAGCTCAGAAATGATTAAATAAAAACATGTATCAATATTGTGATTTTCTTTTATCTTTCAACGATAATACTATTAAGCTTATCAGACGATATGAAAAAACTTTACATAAAATAAATCAACAAAACTTGTCTATATTATTTAATGAAACACGCATCAATGAAAAAATGCCGCCTAAATACACACAATTTAGTATATATATATATATATATATATATATATATATATATATATATATATATATATAGAATAAGTAAAGAACAAGTAGGAAAAATAACTAACATATTCAATCTTTAAAGAATCTCTGAAGAACCTCGTTAAAATGAATCGTTAGATTAAAGACATTTTTCTTTCTTGTTTTCTTTACATATTCTATTCATCTTGCCGCCTTCCGAGCCATATATTCAACTCGCATATATCTATCTATCTATCTATCTATCTATCTATCTATCTATCTATCTATCTATCTATCTATCTAGTTATATTGATTAATAAATACACATAAAATACATATATGTCTAAAAATATTATTCACGTGTTAATAAACCAGTGCTCAATGTAGCATAAACAGAGCTATGATATATATTAATAAGTATATATATTATTCTTCGTCGATGGCACTCGACATAAGATAACATGTACATTTATTATATATATATATATATATATATGTGTGTGTGTGTGTGTGTGTGTGTGTGTGTGTGTGTGTGTGTGCAAATGTATATATGCGTATTTGTACATTGATGCCTGTCTCTGTGCGTGTTTACCGGTATAGTCGCACTGCACATCAACTTTGCCTACAGAATGTTCAATCTAAGTAGAAATAGCGAATGAATGACTGCTTTGCTAAAAGAAGTTCGTCTATTCCTCGATTTCAGTGTTATACATTCGGCCACATGTCAATACAAGCCAAAGTCACGTTGGCGGTACCGATTTTAGAACAGGAATATCAGAGGCGGAGAAACTCCCACACATTGCTGATTCCGTGAGCCAACCAGTACAACTCCTGATTTTGTTTCCACTTTTATTTTTGCAATCTCTTGAAATAAAAATATCAAAGAGTATTGTGATCCAATCATTCCGAAATATTCAAAGAAAACGTAATTCGAAATTTAAATCTGATGATTAAAACAGAGGGAAATCCGTTTCCTAAGGTGCATTTTATGGCTGGCCTATTGTTTCCGAGTATGTCTGTCTGCTAAGGTGGCCTGTCAATCACTGTTGCAGATATCTGCTCTCTAGCATACATTTGAAAGTGCGGGTGGTGTTATGGTTATCAGTTTGGAATGAGTAATTGGAGAACCATGTTCGAATTCTAATCGGATTCGTAACATTCACTTACGCAGAAGACAGGTTTGAATTTTAATATTACAAATGTTGCGGAAAAAGATTAATTCCGACATATTTTTAATTTAGACATTTGAACATTATTTTTGATGACTTTTTGATGAATACTCGTAGTTAATAGATGCTCTATTTTTTCTTCTTTTTTTTATATAATTAAACCCAAATATCCGAGAAACCTTGCTAAGAAAATATGCGTCCTCTGGCAGGATTTGAACCTACGTTCCCTAGTAGAAACCACCATTGCATTAATTATATATTTATATATATAAGCAACAAAAACAGAGTATCTATTAAATACAAGTGTCCATTAGAAATAATATTTTTAAAAAAATTTAAAAATGTGTCGAAGTTAAACCATTTCTTAACGGATTTCGTATATATATATATATGTGTGTGTGTGTGTGTGTGTGTGTGTGTGTGTGTGTGTGTGTGTGTGTGTGTGTGTGTGTGTCAATTAAAAAGTGCACATATGGAAATACACATGTCTAAAAACATTGTTCAGGTGTTAATAAAACATTGCTTAATGCAGTATATACAAAGCTATGATATATATATATCAATAAATATCCATATAATCCTACGTCGAGTGCCATCGACGGAGCATAATATGCACACACACACACACACACACACACACACACACACACACACACACATAAATATATATATATATATATATATATATATATATATATATATATATATATATATATATATATATATACACACACATGGAATGAGTAATCAGAGAACCGTGCTCGAATTCTAATTGGATTCGTTACATTCACTTACGCAGGAGAAAGGTTTCAATTATATTTTAAAAAATGTTGCGAAAAAAAATTTAATTCATTTGCTTAAACATTATTTTTAATGGGCACTTGTATTTGAATAGTTGTTCTGGTTTTTTGCTTTTTTGTTTTTTTCATAATTAAACCTGAATAATCAACTTTCAACTGTCAGTCGCGTCATCAAGGCGGAGAAACAAACTGGATCCATCAGTCCAAAAAGTAAAGAAAAATGCGGCCGGAAGAAAAAAACAACGACAGGAGACGACGTATACGTGATCAGGGAAATTGTGAAAGATCCTAGGAAGACATTATTCGTTCTGTTTCAATTAATTTGCCCAAGGGCGTACATGCGATTTAAGATACTATTTCCTGTGGTGAATGATATTTTATTTTAGGTAGGCTGTTTATTTTGTATAGTAATACCTTCTAGACTTTTCAGTCTTTCCTTGTTATGAGTGTTGTAGAGCATTTTGGTTTTATTTACTAGTATTTGCCTTATGCTGATAGTTGTACTTTGGTCGTTCATGATGAGCTGGTCGATGTGTGCTCGGGTTGCATACGTTTCAACAAATGACAGATCAGTCTGCGAGAGAGGGTGGTGGATGCGTGCCCAATGTAAGTATTTAATGTTGTTTTTTGATTAACAGTGTTGAATACCCTTGGAAAAGGTATTAATCCCTCTCTTCCTTCCAGTTATGGGTTAAATAACAGGACAGATTGGGTTCTATAGCCTGGGATGGCAACCAGTCTACTGCAGAAAGTAATGAGAACCTACTGCAGGATAATCTTCTGCCCAGTCAGTCATGTCTCTTTCGAGGACATGATAGTCCAAAGCGTGTATCACGTATGGAACTTACCTGACTGACTGAGTTTTGAAGATGCAATCTCTTAAGAGGCATGGGAGTTTACAGACAGCATTATTTTTTACAAAGGTGTGATATGAGTTCCGGTGTTGTTTTAAAATTATTGTAGTGAATGCTAAACTTTGGGTGCTTGTTAAGGTTCAAAGGGGCCGAAGGTTCAAAGGGGCCGAAGGTTCAAAGGGGCCGAAGGTTCAAAGGGGCCGAAGATGCACTTAAATTATTGAAACTTTTAGTTTATAAGAAATTCATTAGTTGGAAGATATTTCTGCAAGTAAGAACCGAAAGAAGAAACTATTAGAATAGAGTTCACGGATTCATTTGATGAATAGAAACGTTATTCAGACTTTTTTCTATATAAATATCATAGAACAATTTATAATATTTTCAAAGATACTGACCCCCAAGTATCCGTTTTATCTCCAGGGAGTATGAAAGGCCATTAAAGCTAATACTGTGATGGAATGTTTGTATTTTGTATTTTTAATCCTTAATATATAGTCGGATATAGCAAAAAGAGGCGCATGCGCATGGACGCATATGTATGTCTATGTGAGTGCATGTACACGTATATATATATATATATATATATATATATATATATATATATACCCGACTGCTGTCAAATCAATCGGGTTTCAGTCAGGGCTTTAGGCAAACAGTCAATCTACCCGAACTGATGAGCTGTTATACAGTGAAAAAGGCCTATCTGCAGATGGTTTATAGATATATATGTCACGGAATTTAACGGAAATCCACGAAAATGGCATTAGCCGACATATTTGAATTTTTATTTGTTTAAGACTAATTTTTTTATTGAACACTCCTATTTGAGTAGAAAGTCTGTTTATTTTTTATATATACATATTAAGCCCTATCGAAATTATAATGTACTGTTTAACTACATATATATATAATATAAAAATAATAAACAGACTTTCCACTCAAATACAAATATCTAATAAAAAATGATAATGTTAAGCAAATAAAGATTCAAATATATATATATATGCACGCATCGCTCATTCACTAATGAATTAGAACCCTCTGGCTATTAGGCGTGTATAATGACAATATACATGCTAAAAGTCTGCCTTCTTCTACCGACCGCCCATAGCCCAGAGGTAGAATCGCCGACTGACGCCAATTCGGTCGGATTCTAATCCTGGGTTAAAAGCAATCGGAGTCTAACCGTACTGATGAGCTGTGATACAGCGAAACAGATCTGTCTGCGGATGACTATATATATATATGGGGGGGGGGGCAATGTGGAGAATTTTGTTACTTAGCTGAGCACAGTCATGCCGATTTCGAAACTTTTGTGAAGGCATCACGATGATGTCCTCACTTCCCAGGACATATTTTTCAATTTGTTGTATTCCGCCTTATTATTATTTATTTATTTATTTTTTATTTTTTTAATCATCTCACCCCAAGCAAGGCATTCCACTGCTACTATTGCGCATGGGGCTACATAGGGGAAGGTAAAGAGAAGGAGTGGTTATATATAGGAAATGTCAGGAGGAAGGTGACAGATGAGTAAGGATACCGAGGATGAGGGTTGGGCAGATAGGAAGAGTGTTTGATAGAATGGGAGCAGGTTAGTGTGTTAGGAGGTGTCTATTGACCTTACATTTAAACTCCTGGAGATTGTAGCCGTCGGGGAAGCAATCGTGTGGAAGAGAATTCCACAGTCGGGAAGTGCGAGGAAAGAAACTGTTGGAGTAGAAGTTATCTGGAGCTTGGTGTTATTTGATATTTTTCTATGTGAACAGTTCTACAATTTGTATACAAAAATATCTTCAAAACTACTCTTCATTCTGACCGCAATCCTCTTGACACTTTTGGGACACTTCTTCGTCATTCTATTTTCTACCGGGATATGCCCGCATCGGAATCGCACATGCACGCCCCATTCATGGGTAAAGGCCCTGAACTTGCGGTGTCACTGTCTGTGAGTATTTCGTGTGGTCGTCCCCTTTCACAGATTACAGACTCCAGCTGATGTACTTAATGATTCTTGGTGGTGTAACAGCCGCCATACAACAAAACTTGACTGGGCCACAATCTGTTAGTATCAAGTAATGACTGCCGAGATAATAAGTTATATCAATGCCGAGCCGCTGCTAAGTACTGTTTACTACCAGTCTTCCCCTTTTCCAATGAACTGGCATTTCATTAGGAAAAGGCCAGACTTGTGACTATAAGCAGGTTCCAATGATGACGTTACCATAGCTTTTGTCAGGGAATGGCAAATTCTCTACACAAAATATGGGTACGCTGTACTCTTAGATACCTACTCCGTTGATGTACTTCTATTATGTAACTGACACTCATTATGTGAATGGATGCGGTACACATCTGCTGCACAGGTTCTACTTCCTTTTTGGTCTTATCGAGTCACTTTTGGCGTACATAGGTCATCTTGTAGTTTCCAGGACATTTCCGTGATATATGGCCCAGTTTCTCACAGCGATAGCACCGTATGTCTCCTCGCTTGATCTCACTTTGCTCAGTTTATCGACTCTGGCCAAGTGATTGGCACCACCACATCTGTAGCAGACGATATCGCTTTGTGTATCATTGACAGAAGTCAAGTCTGTACCCAGTTGCTCCGGCTTTGCGGCTACCATAATCAACTCCGCCGCTGTTGAATGGCTCAAACCCGGTCTATTCGAGAGAAAGCTCAAGCAACTTTATGACGTGCTCAGGCAGCCCTGCTACAAATTCACATGCAAGTCCACGGTCAGACCCCCACGTAAAAGGTTGACAGCCTGCGGAGGTTTGCCAAGTAGACGTCTACATATTCATTTGAATTCAAGCGCCTATCTACGCATGCTACAAATGAATCTGTGGCAAGGGCAACGTACAGGGTATCCCTAACACTACCTACATATTTTCTTTCTTTTTTGCTGAGTTGTTGGAACGCCACAAACGCGCCTCCCGTCAATCGAAGTGGTAAAAGGCTAGCAACGTTTTTCATACCACAAAGATTTTTCGAACCATTCAACCATAGACAGAAACACGTCTGAATCATCAAATTCAGGAACATAATGCCCAATGAACCGACTTCCCAGACACCGTGTCGATATTTATCTACCTCTCCACTGAGGTGAAATGCGGTACAAGGCCATTTTTATTGTGGGATCTCTGAACTAAAACTGAACTATTGGCTAAAAATATCCCGTAGACCCTACAAAGGCAACTGTCAGTTTTTTTCCGCGTACGAGACTCTCCCCTTTGGTTGAGCCTTGTTTGGGTTCCTCTCCGCCCGAAGGCAGAGAGTCTAAGCGTGTTTAGATGGCGGTTGCCTAACATGACACCATGTCTTGTCAACAGCTGCTTTCCCCGAGATTTTATTGGCATGGAGTATCTTACTAGATCCGGGTCTAGCAGATGTAGAAAGGCCCGTATTTAGCTCGACATATCAAACTGACAGGAAAAACCGGATGCAACTGATGTTGACAAATATATCCACATGCGATCTGAGGCCTGTTTTGCGTTTGTACTGACGAGCGTTCGCCACAATATATATATATAGTTATCCGCAGACAGATCTGTTTCGCTGTATCACAGCTCATCAGTACAGTTAGACATCCGATTGCTTTTACCCAGAATTGACACCCGACTGAATTGATGTCAGTCGGCAATTCTACCTCTGAGCTATGGGCTCTCGGTAGAAGGAGGCAGACTTTTTAGCGTATGATGTATCATACGCAAGTAGTTAGAGTGCTCTAATTCATTACTGAATGAGCGATGCGTAAGTGCTAGAGTAACTACTGTTTTTTTAAAGTCTACCATTCTTCCAGAGTGCTCAATCAGGGTGTGAGGGCATTGGCTGCCGAGTCATGTGATATAAAAATTGTGTATTTGGGTAAAGTCACTCTTTTATGCAGATTTCATTGAAAATTACAGACAAGGAATTATATTGCTTTACTTGTTGGCTGCCGGGTCATGTAATTTAAATATTTTGTATTTGTGCAACAATCTCTCTTTTATACAGGTTCAATTGAAAATGGCAGACAAGTTATTATATTGCTTTACTTGTTGGCTGCTGGGTCATGGAATTTAAAAATTGTGTATTTTGGCAACAATCTCTCTTTAATACCTTGTTTGTAATTTTCAATGAAACCTGCATACAATTTCCTATTCTTTCTAGCTCTTATTAATTTTTGTCTTTTCATTATTTCGTCTCAACCTTGTTTTGCGATCCATTTACTCAAGCTCATTCTTCTTCTTTATGTGCCGAGTCCCTCCAAGATATGGGTGATGCTCATTTGCTCGATCCATGGTATTCTCAGCATCTTCCTGTAGAACCACATTTCTGCTGATTGAAGTTACCTCTTCATCTGTGAGGAGATTGTCCAGTATTCACTGCCATACGGAAGGACTGATATTACGTAATAATTCAGTAATCATTTATTTGTTTCTAACTTAATAAATTAATATTGAAACATTGTGTGATACGCGAACCTGGAACAAACAAATAAAATATATAAATAAAATTAAAAAAAAACTTAAAAATCTAATAACAGGAAGTTGTGGAGAGAAATGAACAACATGAAATTGAACAATAATAGCTTGTGAAATTAACCGCCTAATACTATATCAATGATGAGGTATCAGTAAAAGTTATTGAGGCATTCATTTAGCAGTATTTATAAAAACGAAGAAAGGACTAACTATTGTAAGAAAACAGAATGTCTGGTTGTCAGCAGACGATAAGCCTAACATTTAAAGCATCAATTGGAGACACCACAATCAAGCAAATACAAAAACTTGCATATGGTGTAGGGGCCTCGGTGATGTTTGGCAAATTGGCCTTGTATCAAACACAACACATCTTTTGAACAGGTTCATCCCTTGTTCCCTGTTTAGGATGTGGTTTC
>JBBBDQ010029003.1:0-95000 GCA_037127315.1 Ascarosepion bandense
TATATATATATATATATATAGGTTCGCTCGGTTTATACTTTTTTTTTCGCCTATTGAACAGGAGTAGAGGTTTATCACTTCTTTCTTGTTTAGGATTTGGCCTCTTGTTCCTTCTGGAGTTTTCTCCTTCTCTTTCACTACCAGTCACACCTTAATAGCATCAAATAAAAATAGAAGGAACATTTCTCAAGGATTGAATAAAAAAAAAAAAGAAAACAAGAAAATAAAAACAAAATAAAAAAAAAGCAGGGAAAGGACAAAAATTGGGAAGAAATAATGAAAAACGAGAACGAAGGTAGGAAGAAGGTAAAAAGAATCTAAACTTATTTATAAATGGAACTTTGTGTGTGTGTGTGTGTGTGTGTGTGTGTGTGTGTGTGTGTGTGTGTGTGTGTGCGTATGTGTGTGTGTGTCTGTTATCTATAGACTCCGAAACGGCTGAACCGATTTTCTTGAAAATTTACACAGTTGTACTATACGTGAATACGAGTGTTCTTAGCTAGGTTTTGTGTCGAGGTACCCCCGATAAATATCGAAAATCGACAATCAAAAATATTCGGTTATAGAAGGAGTGTGTCCGATTTTAATCAAATTTAACACTCATAGACAAAGACATAAGAAACGATATTCAGAAGTTTCAAGGTTGCAGTTCTTACAATAATGCAGAAAATCGATAATATATATAAAAGGAAAGATGTTTGTGTGTTTGTTTATCTACCTGTATGTCTGTATTGTATTCAGCCCTTTTATTTTAGTTTTTGCTTCGGGTTTGGCTCTAAGTAGGTATAATTGTAGTTCTTAGTCTCAGTCATGACACTATTTACTCAGAGGACTTATTTAGCCTTCAAAATTCAGTTTACGATGAAAAAAACTTATTTGATATAGATACCAGGAAATCAAAATTTGACTTACATCCATTCATTTTTCTTTCAGTCTACGGTTTCGCTTTAACTGGAAACAATTATTGCTTTTTAGTCTTTCGTGCCAATGTCCAAAGAGTCTGAGCTCCAGGACCATGGATTAGTTTTAAAGCTTTCATTACACCCGAGCAACGTCGGGCTATATTGCTAATATATATATATATATATATATATATATATATATATATATATGATTGGTAAATTGTCGCAATTATTTTATTAGGTGCGATTGGTAAATTGTCGCAATTATTTCAAATATTCTTTAGTCTGAGCACCAGGACCATGGATTAGTTTTAAAGCTTTCATTACACCCGAGCAACGCCGGGCTATACTGCTAGTAATCTATAGGAAAATGATAAAATAAAGGGGCTAAAGCGAATAAATTGAAAGGAAAGTTGAAGAGCCGGATTTAGGCTAATCCACTTCGGAGGTTCTTCCAAATCCACTATTCTTACGAGTATTTAATTTTTTTGAGATTATAAGCCATCAGGAAGCAGTAGACGGAAAGGAGTTCCACAGGCGGGAAGTGCGAGAATAGAAACTATTGATGTAGAAGTGGAGATTATATTTAATTATTTCAACGGTTAAATGATGGACCTTAATGCCAGTCAAGTAAATTCATGTCGTCGGGGAACTAGGGAAAAAATAAACTCATCAAAGCAGTTGCCACAAAATATTTATAGAAAAGACAAAAGAAAACCACGTCAAGATGGTGACTGACGTCGAGAAGCCATGTGTTTGAAAAAAGAAGCCATGTTCTCTGAAAATGTCAAAAATATTATACACATTGGTTGGAGGCCCTTAGATTTTTTTCTAAGGCTATGGGAAAATCTGGTATATATTTACAAAGTATAATGCTAAACTAGTGTAACTGTATCAGAAATAATAATAATAATAATAATAATAATAATAATAATAATAATAATAATAATAATACCACCGGTTAAGAAGATGTCACCATTCTATGTGATTACACCATCTACACAGACAGAAAAATTGTAACAAATAGTTCGGACATTATTGTTAAAAACCAAAAAGAAAAATCTTGCCTATTAATTGATATGGCTTGTCCAGCGGATTGTAACATAGCAACCAAGGAATTCGAAAAACTGTCAAAATATAAAAATCTGGAAATTGAAATAGAAAAGATGTGGAAATTGAAAACAACAATCGTACCAGTGATCGTGGGTACACTTGGAATGATAAAAAATTGAAAGTATTCATGGAAACATGAAAACAACAAAGGACTAGAGGATACAATTAGTCAAACAACATGAAAAGAGAAAGATAAAATATTCAATAATGAAAGAAGGCAGTGAATACAAACGAGATTTACATTTAGTAGATTCTGTAAAAAAACAAAAAAGTAGCCAAGAACCGACTATTGAAGAAAAACATATGATAAAGAAAGTCAAGGATAAAACTCTTGAACAGATGAAACAACGCTGTCAAGAAAAACCTCTGCATGGTCAATATCCAGAACGTGCTAATAAATCCAATGTTGATAAATTTAATACTCGTCGATGGTTACGAGCATATGGATTAGGTCTGAACTTGAATAATGAGGATCCAAAATGCAGGTTATGTGACAAATGACAAGAAACAATAGGCCATCTAATCTCAAGATGTTCAGTAGTTGCCCCAAATGAATATAAAAATCGTAATGGTAGCGTGGGGCAATATTTACACTGGACAATATGCAAACACTTTAGAAAATATGTAAACCAACATTGGCATGAACATCATCAAGCACCAGTTACAGAAATAGAAGATGTCTCAATTCCATGGGATTACACCTTCTACACAGACAGCAAAATTGAATCAAATAAGCCGGATATTATTGTTATAAACCAAAAAAAAAAAAAAAACTTGCCTACTAATTGATATGGTTTGTCTAACGAATTGTAACATAGCAACCAAGGAATTTGAAAAACTATTAAAATATAAAAACCTGGAAATTGTAATAGAAAAAATGTGGAAATTGAAGACAAGAATAGTATCATTGAAAGTAGGTGCACTTGGAATGATAAACATGGAACAAAACAACACATTGAAAGAATCCCTGGAAACCACACCGTAAAAGATATACAAAAAAACTGTCTTGTTAAGTACAGCCCACACACTAAGGAGAACTTTGTCTATGTAACGCTAAGGATGTTAGGGAGATAGTAAAAAACATGAAATGGATCCATAACAACACACCACGACCTGCCTTAGCTCTTCCTGCAGACTTGGTAGGTAGTGCGACCATAGCAGAAATCAAATTATAATGGAAAATGACATAATAATAATAATGGTAACATTACATCAGGCTCTCATAAGTGACCATGAAGGAAAATAGCGAAAAAATTAACTAAAATATGAATTATGAAAAACAATTTAATTTGGTTTCTAAATGATCTGGAGAACGCTTGAGATATGAACAGAATATTAACACGTGCCTAACTAGTAAAACCGAATTAAACCAGGTGCCACCCACAGAAAGTAGCCAATTTTGACAACTTATTAACGAGCTTCCGTTTTGGCAAATCGACCGAAGTCGGCGGAAATGTCTAAAAATTAAAAACCAAATATTCTGATTAATATTCTGCAGTACATTTTCTGAAAAATAAAAAAAACAGGTCATGATTTCTATCATTTTCCTATCGGTGGAAGTAATTTTCCTCGGCAGACATTTACTCATTGCGGGTACATGTCGGCCAAAGTGAACTACTTTTGATTCCAAAAGATGGTTAAAAGGCATAAATTATATTCTGATATTAAAATTTTATTTGCTCAATTTTTTATACTAGCCATTTTCCCAAAGCAATCAACTGTAGACAACGTTTGAAGCAATAGAAATTACCAGATTGGACAGTGTTTGAAATTATGAAACAGTTATTAGAGCCGAACTGTCTACTTGGAGGAGAAAGCAATAACATTACAGATTTTTCTTAGGATTTTATAAAAAAAATAAAATATAAAGCAGCGACACCAGATCATAAATGGCGACAATATTCAAAGCATGGCCGAATAGTCAGTCAGTTAACTGTCATACGTGATACACGCTTGAGCGATCATGTCTCGAAAGAGACATGACTGACTGGGCAAAATATTATCCCGCAGTAGGTTGCCATTGCTTTCTGCGGTAGAATGGTTGCCGACCAAGGCTATAGAACCCAAACTGCCCTGTTATTTAACCCATAACTGGAAGGAAGAGACAGATTGATACCTTTCCCAAGGGTATTTGCGCGTAAGTGAATGCAATGAATTCAGCTGGAATTCGAACTCGGCTCCACCGATTTCTCGTTCCGAGCCGATATCCAATGCACCACAACACACATCCTGTCCGAATAGAAGACTCATAAATATGTTGCGGGCACCTCGGCGTGGTGTAATGGTTAGCAAGCTCGTCTCGCTATAATCATTAAAACTGAGTTGTGAGTTCGATCCTCACTGAGTGCCTCCTACTTTCGGTCGTGTGAAAATCACCTTCCTCCAGATTTGGGGATTGGGCGCAGGGCTAACAACCCTGCCCCATAAAAAAAACCGTTTGTTACGGAAACAGCAAAAACGCTGCCCTACACACCAATCCAATCTCCTGATCAGAAGCCTTGCTCAGGGATGTAGTTTATCATAATACCCAGGACTATATAAATATGTAAGATAGATTCTCATGAGAAAAGAATTGTCTAACACGACACAGTAAATCAACTTCCTTAGCAGCAGACCTTATAGTTAATTCATACTGAATATATAGAGACATTAGAGTGTTTAACGTTCGCAAGACATTAAAGACAACAGAAACAAGGGACAAGCGAATAACTTGCTTAAAGAGCATTTTAGAGTTAACAAAACAATAACAGACAGATGTTTAATAGTCAATATTTATTTAGATCAACAAAAGACAGAATGTAGTAGAGAACCATGATTAAAAAAGGGATATGAAAAATAAAAGAGAAAGAATATATTTTGTTACGTCGGGTAACAGAATTATGTGAAATAATACAAAATAACGTAATAGTATAAAAGTAGGTGTATTGACAGGAAAGAGAAGTATTTACAAAAGGTGCGGATTAGTAGAATACAGAACAAGGTAATTAGTATACAGTATCGTCGTAGAAACGTGATAGACTGACTAGTAGAATACTTCCGGTGCAATACCGGAAATACCCGACTGACTCGCTCACTCAACTTCCTTCCTCGAGGTATAATCACTACTATTTTATATAGTGATTCGAATAGTCCATTTCCGTGGAAAGGTGGAGAGCACCCCAACATATCTCTAAAATCTACCTCATCTGTGTATACGCTTGTCCTATAAAAAAAGGTATTTACTACCTCAAATACAGAATCCTCCATCTTTTTGATGCCAATAAAAACATTTTGTCTTTAAACGGTACTGAATCTTTCATTTTGTCTTTGCTGTTTACTTTGCAAAACCATCGCTACGCTACTTCTTACGTCACATATTCGATTCAGTAATATTAAATAATGGGTTAACATGAAACGATCCATTATAAAACTACAGGATTGATTGCTACATTTATTCAACCCAAGTGAGGACTTTTATAAAATAGATGTGCAGATCAATGATAACACCATATTTAATTACATTATATTCAACTCTGTACAGTTTTTATCAGCTAGTGTGTGTGGGAATGTGCGTTGTGGTGCAGTGGATATCGACTCGGAACGAGAAATCAGGGAACCGAGTTCGAATTCCAGTTGAATTCCTTGCATTCACTTACGCGCAAATACCCTTGGGAAAGGTATTAATCCGTCTCTTCCCTCCAGTTATGGGTTAAATAACAAGACACATTGAGTTCTATAGACTTGGTTGGCAACCAGTCTACCGCAGAAAGTAACGGCAACCTACTGCGGGATAATATTCTACCCAGTTATGTCTCTTTCAAGACATGATCATCCAAGCGTGTATCACGTATCGCACTTAACTGACTGAATGAAGATAATAGTTGGAAACACAAGTAAAGCTTCTACTGGTCATAAAGTGGGGGATTGGTTTTCTATTGTTATGAAGTAATAAACTGATCCCCCACTAATTACTAATTATTAATACAATCCATCTCTTTTTCCTTCAGCTATACTTTAAATAGCAGGATAGAAAATCTTATGCCAAGTCAGTCATGTCTCTTTCCAGACATAATCGCCCAAAGCGTGCATCACGTATGGCACTTAACTGACTGACTGAATGTGTTTGTGGCTTCTGAGTCCTTTGTCCGTAACGTGAACCTTACTTTCTCGTCTGCAACGTCTGAGAGATTCTCTGTCTATAGCTAGGTGAGTATTTATTCTGTCATGCAGCATGTTCTCAACCCAGCTGCAGCTTGGAGGTCACCTCACTCTGCATCTGTTTCTGATGTCACTTCTTCGGAGTGGCGTATTGCTTTATGAAGTTGGCAACCATGACTCTCTATAACTTTCGATAAACTCCCATCTCTTGTGGCATTTAGGGATGTGTGTCCTTTTACTAAATTCCTGTTTTGCCATCTGTTGAAACAAACCCAACAAGTTGGTGGTCTGCTGCATCCTTCTGTCATTTTTACCATCGATGTGAGTATCAAATTCTTCAAGCACTCATTCCTCTGATTCTGAGTGTCATTTTTGTTTCTATTTCCTTAAGACATCTTAGTTACTTGCACGCTTCATCCAGTGTATTCTCATTATGCTTCTGTAGAGCTATATCTGTTGCCTCCAGTTTTCTCTTCATGTGTACAAAAATTATCCAGTATTCCCTATCATATAAGAGGATTGATATTGCATAACAATTTTGGCGTGCAACAAAATTTCCTTGCTTAATAGTCAGTTAGTTAAGTGCCATACGTGAAACACGCTTGGGCGATCATGTCTCGAAAGAGACATGACTGACTGGGTAGAAGATTATCCCGCAGTAAGTTGCCATTGCTTTCTGCGGTAGACTGGCTGCCAGCCAAGGCTATAGAACCCATTCTGTCCTGTTATTTAACCCATAACTGGAAGTAAGAAAAATGTGACACTGAAGTTCAAAGGTGGATTGGAATAACAAAAGATGAATTTCATAAATTAAACAAAGTACTATTGTGGTGCAGTGGATATCGGCTCGGAAAAAGAAATCGGGGAGCCGAGTTCGAATTCCAGTTGAATTGATTGCATTCACTTACGCGCAAATACATTTTCACCCAATGCAACAGAACCCCCAATAAACAAAAAGAAACTACAGATATTTAAACTTCTGCTGTCACATGGAGTCCAGAGTATAATCTAACACTGACCTGAAGAAAAGTGTATCATCAGACCCACTGAAATCAAGGTGGAATTATCTGAGCGGATTATGTGCGATCAGATGTTGGATGTTAATCGTATTCATTGTTGTAAGAAACTGCGTTTACAAAGATAAGATAAGCATCAAAATTACAAAGTCTCTTTCACAAAGGAAGCCTAAATCGGACACTA
This sequence comes from Ascarosepion bandense, assembly GCA_037127315.1. Lineage (NCBI taxonomy): Eukaryota > Metazoa > Mollusca > Cephalopoda > Sepiida > Sepiidae > Ascarosepion > Ascarosepion bandense. The sequence continues at coordinate 7,353 of JBBBDQ010029003.1, forward strand.
TGAGCCTCTTTAACGCGGAAAGCATAGATAAGACACTGTGAGTCTCCTTCATGGACGAAGTATCGATAAGACGCTATGAAAGCTAAGAATCTTTAAATAGATGAATTCTTTTTGATCGTAGTGGAATGGACAGGTAATCGAATATAAACTGTAGAATCCCTTATAGACTAGTGATAGAGGAGAAAAAATACATCAAAATACAAAGAATACAAAGAAATACAAAGAAGCAATGGGATAGCGAAAGATGCCTTCCAAAAATTAACCAAAGTATTAGGTTGTCCCAAAAGTTCGTAAACACTTGCAAAAAATTGAAATTTCACTCGCCAAGTAATCTAAGGTTACCAGAAAACACTTGCAAAAAATTGAAATTTTACTCGCAAAAGCAACAAAAATTATTGCTCAAAATAAAGACCATTATCTTTCCAAGACTTGTTTGCCATCGATCTGCAAGCCTATCGGATATTGTCAAAGTACCATTCAGCCGGGTTCGAATCAAAGAATTCTTGACACGCTTCCTCGATTTCATCAAACTAGTCGAATCGACGTCCCTTCAGAAAGTGTTGCATTGAGCAGAAAAGGCCGTGATCTGATGGAGCATAGTCAGGACTGTAGGTTGGATGTGGCAGAACCTCAACGCCGTCCAGCTCTTCAAACTTGTCTTTGGTCTTCCTGGCGGTGTGCGGCTTGGCATTGTCCTGCTGCATCAAAGCGAGCATTCAGTTGATCAGAGCCGGGTACTTTTGCTTCAACTTTTCATAGACCCTTTCAAGTTGCTGACAGTAAATTTCGGCACTGATGGCAGGACCATTCAGAACCAATTCAAAATGCATTATTCCTTCAAAGTTCCACCAAACGCACAACATGACTTTCTTGTCGAATCGATCTTGTTTTGGAACAGACGGTGTCTCTTGCCCTTTCTGAACCCATCGCTTGTCTCGATTTTGCTGGACCAGATAGACCCATTTCTCGTCGGATGTCACAATGCGCTTCCAAAAACGCTCGTCCAATAGATTGCTGAGCAATTGACGGCAAATTGGCTTGTGCTTCGGTGAGTTCGTGCGGATCTTGGCGCGGCTTTTTGTGAACAAAATCAAGTTGCTTCAAATGTCGATGAATTGTCGATTTGCCAACTCCAAGCTCATCAACCAATTTTCAAGTGCCCGATGAAGTCGCAATGTCCAACCCGGTTTGCAAGTCTCCATCATCCAACTTTAACGGCCGTCCCGAACGAAGCTTATCTTCAAGATTCATGTCGCCAGAATCGAAACGCTTGTACCACTTTGAGATCGCCGCATATGCAATTGTTCTTTCACCTTTGGCAGCACAAATCACTTCTGCAGTAACGAATCAAAACTCACAGCCAAATTTTATGAATTGCCATCTGGAATACAAAGATGAAGATCACGATGACAATATATAAGCAAAATTGCATAATAATTCAATTTTTAGCAAGTGTTTACGAACTTTTGGGACAACCTAATATTAAGAAACATTTTTAATTTAAAAGAAAAAGGACTGAATCCTTATTTAATGTCGGTACTCCTAGGCGGGATGTGCGTTGTGGTGCATTGGATATCGGCTCGGAACGAGAAATCGGGGAGCCGAGTTCGAATTCCAGCTGAATTCAATGCATTCACTGACGCACAAATACCCTTGGGAAAGGTATTAATCCGTCTCTTCCCTCCAGTTATGGGTTAAATAACAGGACAGATTGGGTTCTATAGCCTTGGTCGGCAACCAGTCTACCGCAGAAAGTAATGGCAACATATCATCTGCCCAGTCAGTCATGTCTGTTTCGAGACATGATCGCCCAAGCGTGTATCACGTATGGCACTTAACTGACTGACTCCTAGACGATTACGGTGTAGACAAAATCATAGAAATTATAAATGAAATCTGAAACGGCGGCGAAATCCCGAAAGGCCGAAGAAGGGAGAACTATTCAGCGCCTGGGCATGAGAATTAAGCAACATGCCCCCCACTAAAGTCAAGAACTCCACCTTACTTTGGAAGGGACTCGTCCCAAATACTTACGGTTCCGCCATTTATGGAGCACCTATTAAATAACACAAAGTGTGTTGCTAATTTTAGTATTGACTGGTTCACTGTTGTGACCCGATCGCACTCTTTATTCCATCTCAAGTTACTGATAGCTCTATATATCTGGTCCCGCAAACCTTCCCTGTGTAAACAGCGTGAATGTTTGTCGGGGCTCGCTATTATTAACCTCTAGCTTTTTATATTCATATATATTTTCTTCTCATTTTCCTTCACACACTTCTTTATTTTAATCCTAGTTTAAATCTCCCGTAAATGTCTGACGAGCGGGAATGAAACCGGTTGCTTCGCTTTTTGATTACTTTATAATGAGTAACATTAAGGTACACACTTTCATCTTTTTAATTAAATTTTGTAACTATAGGATATATTGAGCACTCTGGAAGAATGGTAGACTTTGAAAAACAGAAGCTACTCTAGCATATACGCATCGTTCATTCAGCAATGAATTAGAACACTCTCAGCTATTGGGCGTTTATAATGATAATATACACGCTAAAAAGTCTTCCTCCTTCTACCGAGTGTCCATAGCTCAGTGGTAGAATCGCCGACTGACGCCAATTCGGTCGGGTTTCAATCCTGAGTAAAAAGCAATCGGCTGTCTAACCGTACTGATGAGCTGTGATACAGTGAAACAGATCTGTCTGAGGATGACTATATATAAACATTTAATTACTTAGCTTTTGGTCATAATTAAATTAGATCATTACACAGTTGTATTAAAAAGTGTTCAATACAATTATATTGTAGAGCTTTTGAATATTTTTCATATGTAAACGAGTTATTACGCGACTAAGTTTTCTACCATGTGGTGTCTTCAGAACGCTCACGTAACGAGGAATTTTTTTAATTTTCAAAATTAGAAGTTATAACGTTTTCATCCATTGTTGTATGACGCTAATGGGTATTTTATGGTATGGTTACACTTAGTCATAATTTCTCTTCTTTCATTCAGTAATTCATTTTTGTTTGGAAATAACATAATAGCTAACTTTTCTTCCTGTCACAGTCTACATATTTTGCCATCGTTGTAAGGCTCGGCTGTTTTCACTATATTCCACGTTATGTTTAGGTTTTTTCCATACTTTAATTTCAACTTCTACACGTGGCTAGCCAATTTTGTACAAAGTTTTCTACTTTAAATGTAGACTTGTGATTAAACCATCTGGTCTTACAAGTATTTTGGTTGATCTCAAATATGTTTTGTTTTGATCATTTAAGTCATGTACTTTTGCTTTGTAAATGACTTCTTTTGTGTATCTAAGTCATGGAAGTGGAAATTTATTTTTGTCCCTGCAGTTACATTCCTTATTAATGATCTTGTTTTGTACGATGCTATCTGAATACATATTCTTGCTGCTTACAAAGGGAATGCAGTTTAAGTTTAATATAAATAGCATAATGAATTCTTAGATTGTGAACCGAATGAGTTTTGTTGATTATTTCTCTCTTATTCTTGCTCTTCTGTTCTTTTGTCTTATTTTTGCTATATATTTATATATGATTTTACAATGTCCGTTTTTAAAGTTTTGTTTTGGTAACTTGTGCGGAATGACAAGTGATGAGGCAGTTGATGTTTGTAAGGAAGGCCCTGTGTTTATGAGCAGTTTCGCCACAGAAGGAGGATGTTTTGAACTATTGAAACAAAAGATCATATGGCATTTTGTGATTTATTGCCCATATTTTGTTATTAAATTTTATTTGATATTTAAAATGAAAGAATGAACATCCGCTAATGTTTTCCTGTTAGAACAAGAGTTACTTATTGTTTTTCAAATTCAGAGTCAGAATTGTTAGCGATTGGTCGAAGGGTCTCGTGTGCGTGGTATTCTGATGAGTAATAGATTGCCTTTATCTGAGGTGTAGGTATAAGTCAAAATGTCACAAATTTAACAAGGCCGAGGGACGCTATGCGAAAGTAAGACATTCGTTCCCGTGACGTTCATTCCTCCCGCTGCTTCTTAGAATCCAAACTGCCACCACGCTCTCCGAATAAATTGAAAAAGCAAGGATCGTTTTCGTTAATAGCATTTTATGAATTGGCACAAGTGTGTATATTTTCCGGGACACTGTATACATAGATAAATTCAGAACAGAGCGAGACTAATGATAGTAAACAGAAGGAAATAAAAATAGCAAAGCATTTTCTTGCTTGGCTGATGCAGCTTGCATGGGCCATTAGCATTCCTATAATTTCCGCTTCATAATATACTCACTGACAATATTATATCACTATTGCATTCTCACTTTATATATATATATATATATATATATATATACTAGCAGTATAGCTCGGCGTTGCTCGGATGTAATGAAAGCTTTAAAACTAATCCATGGTCCTGGAGCTCAGACACTTTGGACGTTGGCACGAAAGACTAAAAAGCAATAGTTGTTTCCAGTTAAAGCGAAACCGTAGACTGAAAGAAAAATGAATGGATGTAAGTCAAATTTTGATTTCATGGTACCAATATGAAATAAGTTTTTTTTCGTCGTAAACTGAGTTTTGGAGGCTAAATAAGTCCTCTGAGTAAATGGTACCATGGCGGAGACAAAGAACTACAATTATACCTACTTAGAGCCAAACCCAAAGCAAAAACTAAAATAAAAGGGCTGAAAAAATACAGACATACAGGTAGATAAACAGACACACACACAAACATCTTGCCTTATATATATATATATATATATATATATATATATATATGTATATATATATATATATATTATCGATTTTCTGCACTATTGGAAGAATTGCATCCTTGAAACTTCTGAATATCGTATCTTATGTCTTTGAGTGTATGATATTTGATTAAAATCAGACCATTCCTTCTATCACCCGATTTATTCGATGATCGATTTTCGATATTTATCGGGGGTACCTCGACACAAAGCCTAGCTAAGAACGCTCGCAGACGCGTATAGTTTCAAGAAAATCGGTTCAGATGTTTCGGAGTCTATACGTAACGGACACACACACACACAGACACGCACACACACATACACAGACACAGAGACAAAGTTCCATTTATAAATAAGTTTATATATATATATATATGTATATTTATTGATTGCTTAATATTTAGTTTTTGGTCATAATAGCGTTAGACCAGTACACATTAGTATTAAAATGTGTTCGATACAATTATATTGCAACGTAAAAGAAATAATTTACAAGGCAAAGGCACATGACCCAAATGGCCAAAATAAAATATATTTGGGCTCAACAAAAGACACCTTTAAGACCAGGTGGTTTAATCACAGGTCTACATTCAAAATAGAAAAATTAAAAAACTATACAAAATTGGCTAGCCACGTGAGGAAATTAAAATCAAAATATGGAAAAGACCCAAACATAAAGTGGAATATTGTAAAAACAGCCAAGCCTTACAATGGTGGACAAATATGTAGACTGTGCCAAGAAGAAAAAATAGAAATTACGACATACCCAAATAAAGACGAACTGTTAAATGAAAGAATAGAAATTATGACTAAATGAATACCCACTAAGAAATACCTCTTAAGTTCATACAACCATGTATGAAAACGCCATAATTCGTTTTAATTTAAAAATTGCGCGTTCATAAATTCCCTGCCACGCGAGCGTTCAAATAAAACACCGTTACAAGAGCGTTCTTAAAAAGAAAACGGTAAAATCAGTCATTAAAAATGGCCTGAAGACACCACTCATGTACAAACCTGGGTAGCGTAATAACTCGTTTAAAAATGGAATATATATATATATTGTAACAAAGTTACAGAACTCGTAGGCTTTTTTACCAGCAGTTCATGCATTTAAGAGTGCTCGATACAACGTAGAGCATTATATTGTAATGGTTGTTACAATGGTTTATAAATTCATAGTATCACTACACAAAAATTTTCGCGTTTCGAAACTGCTATGTGCGCTTCTCATCGGGTGATATGTTGAAATGAAAATTAAATGGTGAAAACGGTTTATTTATGTTGATATGATGTTTAAGTGAATGTGGAGTGGGAGCTTATTCAGATTTAGTCGGCCGTATTGTAGCCTTAGAGATATAGGTTAGGGTTAGGAGAGGTAGCTTAGTTTAAGACAGGTTCCTTATTTATTTTGTCTGGGTAGTTCTTACATTGGGATTTATGTTTTTTTTTTAAGGAAGGTAGACATTTTTTGTTTATTTTACTGCTATCTAAGTGTGATGGGAGTGGCGCCGCTGTTAATGAGAACGATGTAAGTAAATGTGGGTCGGAAGTTTAGAATCATCTAGTCGTATGGATGCTATGAATTTATAAACCATTGTAACAACCATTACAATATATATATGTGTGTGTGTGTGTGTGTGTGTGTTTGTGTGTGTGTGTTTGTATTTGTGCGTGTGTTTGTGTGTGTGTGTTTGTGTGTGTGTGTTTCTGGGTGGGTATGTGTGAATCTATTCAGAAATTGGCATGTAGGTAAAATCCCAATGAAGATCTAATTAATATTAATATTAAAACTGATTCAGCCAGATTAAAAGATCGCTGATGCAGTGAATATACTTCGCAGAAATGATAATATGACACAGGTAATTTTTCGAATTTTTTTAAAAAATATATATTTGTGAATGTGTGTGTTTTGTTAAAAATGACAGACAAGGTGCTATGGTTAAGTTTTTTAATATGATTTTTCATAAAATCCATAAAAATTGTACAAATGTTTTCTTTTCAAGACGCTCTCGGTTATACTTTTAGCCATTATCATAAATGCATAAAAAAGATTGCTGCCTATATATATATATATATATATATATATATATATATATATATATACTATATAACATGTATATATAATTATATATATATGAACGTGGACACTGAGTTTGACACCAAGCTTCAAAACAATGTTCAGACCATATGTGCTGTGTTTCGGCTCTACTATTTATATATGCTGGGTGGTGGTGCATTATCAGATCGATTGTATTATCCTAACAGTCATTAGGAGGGCGGTAACGGTTATGTTTTAAATTATTCTTGACGATATTGAGTAGAAATAATATATATATACATATATTTTTCTAAACATGTACTGTTAAATATAACAGACAATAAATGTTTATTATGTTTAATCATGAGCCGTTCTAAACATCGTATTTTGGCTTTAATTTCAGGTTAAAATAAAAACAAACATTCTCCAACATTTGGATAATCTTTTATTAAGTTGGTTCTAAGCTTTCGGCTCATGTGAGCCATTTTCAGAGAGGTCACAGGAACGTTAACATAAATACATCCACCATCAAAGAGGATTTTATCTTGTGTTGACATAAAACTTTGCTAAGCAACAACAGTTACCAAAAATAGCAAACGCAGTTCGTAAGTTTGCAATGCGATTCTATGACGTCACACCGCGTGAGAGCTCAAAATGATAACAGAACCAAATATTAAAATGTAAAGTGTTATGACCAGATTTAAACGTGATTTTCTTAAGTGTGGGCTGTTTGGATTTAATGTATATGGCCTCCAATATCTGAAGGTTCTTTTCACTGTGTGTATGAGTGAGTATTATTGTATTATTGACTAAAATCTGTTTGATATTATCTACATGACTATGTTTTTCTAAGAAATGTTGTTTAATTGAACTCTGATTATATATATATATATATATATATATATATATATATACTATGTAACATGTATATATATATATATATATGTTACATAGGTGCAAAAATAATGGCCAATTTCAAAGATGTAATTTTATCAATGAAAAATGAACAGTAGAAATGATATTAGTCAAAATACAAGCTTTGAGTATTTATGCATCTCTGCCATCGATCGACAGGATTATTTATTTCTCGTTGATAAAAAATTATTGACTGTGACGCAACGAAATATTTGAAAGCTGATTCCTCCTCTGCTTTGAAATTAAAAAGTTTAACATTTAAAATGTGTTTAAAAATGATTATCAGCGAGTAAAAGACCAGGAGATCATGGAGAATGTTGTAGGTTTACAGCCATATCACGTTGAATACACCGGTTCTCGCTCCATCACAGAAGATAAGCAACGTTGACCCTGGTCGGTACTTAGATGGGTGACCGCTTGGGAATACCAGGTGCTGTAAGCGTTTAGTGACGGATGTGCGTTGTGGTGCAGTAGATATCGGCTCGGAAAGAGAAATCGGTGAGCCGAGTTCGAATTCCAGTTGAATACCCTGCATTCACTTAAGCACTGGTACCCTTGGGAAAGGTATTAATCCGTCCCTTACCTCCAGTTATGGGTTAAATAACAGGGTATGACTTGGGGACCCTGCCATTAAAAACACATCCCAATGAATCTTGATACTCGAAAAGCAAAAAAAGTATTACTAGACACAAAAATTTATATAAAAACAACAATAAATTGTTGAAAGAAAAAGGTATTACCAGCAATAAATAAATAAAAATTTAGTTGGCATTAAATTTTTTTTTTTTTTTTTATAAGCGTTTCAAACCGAGCAAGGCATGTCACTGCCACTACTGCGCAGGGGGCTACATAGAGTGGAGAAAGGATGATTAAATATAGGAAATGACAGACGGTGGGTAATAGGCGGGTAAGGATACCGAGAATGAGGGTTGGGTAGATGAGAGTGTTCTGAGAATAATTGGGAGTTAGTGTGATAGGAGGTGTCTATTGACCCTACATTTAAACACCTAGAGATTGTAGCTGTCGAGAAAGCAGACTTGTGGAAGGGAGTTCCACAGGCGAGAAGCGCGAGAAAAGAAGCTGTTAGAGTAGAATTTACGTTTACATCTTATCTGTTTAACTGTAAAAGGGTGGAACCTAGTTGCTAATCTAGTATCTCGTGTAAATTCGTGCTTAGGCGGCACCAGTGATCTAAGCTAATCGGAGCAGAAGCCATGAAAGTACTTGTAGAAGAGGCACAGGGAAGCCACATCACGCCGGTGAGAGAGCGGCTGCAGCCGGTCTGCCAAGTCAGTATCAACCACGTTACAGATCCTCCTTTGTATTTTGTCAAGAAGCCCAAGGAGAGCAGCAGGGGCACCCGACCAGATATGGCAGCAATATTCAATACACGGGCGGATGGTAGATTTGTATATGTGCAGAATAGATTCAGGTGGGAAAAACTTCCGGGCCCTGCACAGAGAACCGACTTTCATAGCAGCAGATTTGGCAATGGATTCGATATAGTCATTCCATTTGAGGTCCGCCGAAAGTGTAAGGCCAAGGAGGCGTAGTATTTTACTCTCTGGGAGGCTAGCCATGCTAATGGGAGGTAGATGCGATTGTCTGTGGTGGTTAGTTGATAACAGCTTCGTTTTAGAGGCATTGAAATTTACCAGCCATTTCCTACCCCAGGCTACTATGGATTGGAGGTCCTTTTCAAGTCCGGCAGCGAGGTTCACTTTGTCGTCCACACCTGGTTTTTGATCGATGCGAGAGTAGATTGTTGTGTCATCGGCATACATGCCAACTTGGGATCTAATGGCGTCGGGGAGATCATTAATGTAGATCAGAAAGAGCGTGGGACCTAGGATAGAACCTTGAGGGACGCCCGCGTTCGTATGGTAGTTTTGGGAGGCATGCCCATTTAATACCACCTTCAATGTGCGGTTAGAGAGGAATGACTGGATGAGGTCAAATAGATGTCCAGTTATCCCGTAGCTCCGCAGTTTTCACAAGAGGCCAGCATGCCAGACCCTGTCGAACGCTTTGGAGATATCCAAGGCAACGGTTCGGGCTTTACCATTCTTGTCAAGTGCCCGGTATATGTACTCGGTAATGGTCGTTAGCATATCAGCAGTAGACCTGGTGAAGCCAAACCCGTACTGTTTGTCAGAGAGAAGACTATTGGCCGTGAGATGCTGAATCACCTCGGCGTTGATAATGGCTTAGAAAACTTTGCCAAAGATCGGAAGGAGACTAATAGGACGGTAATTGGCGAGGTCTGAGGGTTCGCCAGAATTCTTAAATATAGGAACTACACAGGAGGACTTCCAACAGGCAGGAAAGCAGGAAGCAGATAGACAGAGGTTATAGAGTTTAGAGAGGACAGAGGAGAGTTCTGGGGCACATTTCTTCAGTACTATGACTGGGATTCCGTCACCGCCGCTCGCTTTGTGTGGGTCAAGTTGTGCAATTATCTTGGCGACCAGCGAGGGTGTAATGTGGACGTTATTTAGTTGAGCCTTAGTTCTGGGTGGGAAGTTTGGTGTAGGTATTCCTACCCGCCGAGGTTGATATGCCATAAAAACAAAACAACCAACCAACCTAAGTCTGAGTTTTTGTAACATCATTCTTACATGTAGCTCGTATTATCGCGGAGTAGAATTAGACCACGTCTGTTTAGCAATGCGGGTCTTATTTGTTGCAGGCGTGCATGCATTTCAACAAGCTGATTGCAGTAAAGCTCTGCTTTAATACTCTGACTGAATTCCAGAAAATTGATAACAGCAATTGCAGACCTCCAGACAGTAATCATAATGTTATCTTGATGCAAATTAGGCTTTGGGAAATATTTGGGGGGGACTCATTTCGATCAAACCATTGATTGTTTAAGTTATCATAAAGAATCCAATTTTCAGCACAAGTGATTATCCGAAGGGTCCTGCGAATACCATGGACCGAGCATGTGTGCAATGATGAGGTTTTGGAAAGAATGGGAACGAAAAGGAAATAGCTGGGAAGTGTTCTAACAGAAGACGGAAAGTGTGACACAGAGATCCGAAGGCGAATTGGCATGGCGAAGGAAGCATTCCAGAAGTTGAGTAAAGTATTAAGAAACAGGACAATTTCGCTTGAAACAAAGAAGAGAGTACTGGATTGCTATGTGATGTCAGTTCTTCAATATGGCAGTGAATGCTGGATAATATCATCAAAGATGAAGGAAAGACTTGAAGCAACTGAAATGTGGTTCTACAGAAGGATGCTGCGAATATGATAGACCGAGTATGCGAGCATTGATGAGGTGTTGTAAAGAATGGCAATGAAAAGAAAATTAATACTGAGCATCAGGAAGAGACAGCTAAAGTTCCTGGGACATGCAATGAAGAAAGAGGGCTTGGAGAACCTGATACTAACAGGTCAGACAGAGGGGAAAATAGACAGGGGAAAGCAGCGGATAACATATTTGAAGGACCTGATGACGGAACAAGGGTTGCGTGGAGTAACAGCAGAAAACGTGCTAAGAGCCACCCGGGGTAATGTTGTGGAGTAGTTTTCGCACTGAAGGTTATAATCGTGCTGTGTCGGTTGCTAATCGACTTAAACACCCAAAATGTTATGAACTTAGTAATCTTCCACTGAAGCTGACTCCTTAGTATTCGGCTAACTGCCGACTAATATCAACTGCCTAGTAGTTCTACTGAACTCTAATAGAACTCTAAAGAAATCCTATGAACTTCCCAAGAACTCCTAAGAACTTCTCCCGTTAACTTCCTGTTAACTCTTATTAATATAAACGGGAGAGTCCATTATCTGAGGAATAGGTGTGTTTCTCCATGACAGATAGGGAGACGTGGAAAGCCATGATGGTTTACGTCCTGAAAGGACATGACACAAAGAAGAAGATTATTCGGTCAAGAAAGAGGATCATTGGTGTTATGCAGAAAGAGCATCGAGCATATTTCAAGACACCGAAGTTCTTGATTTTTTTTTAGATTACGAGGAACCTAATTATCGAGTTCACTATATTCTACAAATGACATGAGACTGTTGCAGTGCTGACACCAAGCAAGTTTGGTTCATGTCAAACTAGCAGTATGGCCCGGCGTTGCTCGGGTGTAATAAAAGCTTTAAAACTAATCCATGGTCCTGGAGCTCAGACTCAGCCTAAAGAATATTTGTGTGAAGTTTGGTGAGAATCGGAAAAAAAATTGTGGATTTGTATAAAGGACATACAGACAGAAAAACAGACATACACACAAACATCTTGCCTTTTTTATATATATATTATCGACTTTCTGCACTATTGTAAGAACTGCAACCTTGAAACTTCTGAATATCGTTTTTTATGTCTTTGTCTATGAGTGTATCAAATTTGATTAAGATCGGACCACTCCTTCCATACCCCTATTTTTTCGATTATCGATATTTATCGGGGGTACCTCGACACAAAACCTAGCTAAGAACACTCGCAGACGCTTATAGTACAACTGTGTAAGTTTTCAAGAAAATCGGTTCAGCCGTTTCTATAGGTAACGGACACACACACACAGACACACACAGAGACAAAGTTCCATTTATAAATAAGTTTGCATTCGACTCATTGTTTGCCGGTCACTCTCTTCTCTTAATGTGATCGTCAGAATTGTCGTCACTTATCACCGATAGTAAGCCACGTATTAGCGGTCATACAACCACCGCAATCACTTACGCGCAAATACGCTTGGGAAATGTATAAATCAGTCTCTACTCTCTCTAGCTATGATTAAAAAGCAGAACAGATTGGCTTTTATAGCCTTGGTTGGCAACCAGTTTACCGTAGAAAGTAATGTCAACTTACTGAGGGAAATTTTTCTGCTCAGAGAGTCATGTCTCTTTCGAGTTATGATCGCCCAAGCGTGTACCACGTTTGGCACTTGACTGACGGCTATTGAGAGTCTTTTTGAAAGCAAACGCTGTATATCACAACACCATAATATATAGTGGTAAGCTATTCCATTCCGATCACACTAGATCGCCTCGAAAATTCTTGCTACAGGCCATTGCTCATAATCAATTTAGAAATACAAGTTTGAACTGTTTAAAACATGCTCAAATGATGACTTTGGGTATGGTCCCCCACACAGCTAGATGCAAATTCAAGGTAAATTAAAAAATTCAAGAAGCCTTTAACAATGCCTAAAACGCAATACAACAAAATCACAAGCGACTCCATTTGCAAACAAAAATCTGCAAATGCACCTAAAAAAGAAATATAAAATTTGGGAACGTGTCAGGAATTAAAAGAAGAAAGGCCCAAGGGAAACGTTGATGACAACAGCAAAAAATTTCAACCCAAGGGAAGAATGACAGGAAAAAAATGAATGACAGTTGAAATTCCGAATGTAATGAAAAAGCGATCAACGATAAGGTCACGAATCGGCGCAGAATTATACAGTAAATAGCAAAATTATCCGTAGGTACAGTAAGTTTCATTTAAACTAATTAATTTTTCAAATATTGTAGGTGAAATTTGTACTCACTTATTTATTTGAACATCATTTTTCACGCCGGTACAGATATTGTAGCGTGGGGGTGCGTGTTCCTTGAACGTCGGGAGTCACCAGCGTAGCGTAGGGAGCTGATTAATGTTTCTTTGATTCGGCTTGTGTCAAACTTAACTGAACTCCCTACAGCTTACAAGTTTTATAAATAATATTCATCAGAAGGTTTTTCATCATCAGTAGGTTAGTTGTTGGCAGGTTGGAATATGTAGAATTAGTGCAGAAGAGAGGAATAATAAAATATACACTTTGAATGTTAAAATAGAATTTTTTTTAAGAGGAAAGAATTACATAAGTTGTAGGAGTCAATGTGCAATTAGAAACATTATTAAGAAGTTATGAGTAGAGTTCATGTTCAATAATAAAGTTGAGTTAAGGGTATCGAGAGTTGAAGAAATTGTTCGTAGTAGTAATTGTTCAAAGAGACAAGGAGAAAGAGAAAGAGTACAATATCCGAGTCGCTTGAAGTGGAAGTTATATTTTAGTTCATTCGTCTCTCGGCTCCCATCTGTCTCTTGACTGACGCCGAGGTCATTTATATAGTCCTTTTGAATTTCACACTGGATCGCCAAGTCCTTCCAAGTTTAACAAGTCGCTCCCATTTGTCAAAAATCATTTTAGCACCTACTTGCAAAATCTGGTTTCAACTTTTTCGTTAATCACATGGTTAATCCTTTTTCTATTTGGGAAAACCAGGATTTCACAGGTCATTGTGAATTCTTGTAAAAGTGAAGAGGAGAGTTGATTTTAATTAATTTCTTATCTGCTACAATATAAATATAGATGAAATTATACTGCTTAATTAAAAATACAACAAAAAACAGGGTATCTATTCAAATACAAGCATCAATTAAAAATGTTCAAACAAATGAATTAAAATATATAGGTTGTTAAAGCATTTCAAAAATCTCCGGGTCTTTACGTAACATTGTCAGTTTACATTTGTTTGTATTACGATAGACTTTCAGAGCAGAGATGAATATTACGAGAAATCGAAAATTTGTGTTTATAAGGCTTGATTCGACTTCGTTTGAACTGTGAAATAATGTGTGATCGAGAGGTCTAAGACGCATCAGATCAATTTATGGCTTCTAAGTTGCTAGGGGTCGCAGGTTCAAATTCTGCCGAATGACACATGAAACGTTTTCCTAAAAGAATTTCTCAAAAATACGCAGGCTGATATATATATATATATATATATATATATATATATATATATATATATATATATACTGTTTACTTAAAAAAACAGAGTATCTACTCAAATAGAATTGGAGTAGATAGACTAAAATATCGGCCGGTTCAGACTCCACCCACGTCTATTGAACGGGTGAAGAGGCTCATCCCTTGTTTCCTGTTTAGGATGTGGTTTCCGGCTTTCTCTTTTCCAATCTTTTCACTCTTACGTAGCCCTCTGCACATCAGTGGCGTTACCGCCTTGCTCGGGGTGATATGATTAAAAAAAATATAATGTTCAAAGAAACAAAATATATTGTTTAATAGAAAATAGGAAAAATTAAATATAACTTCTTTTTAATACATTTCTTTTACACCAAGTTTTAAATAATCAATAGTTATTATCAATTTACTTGACTTTTTCCCCTGTACTTGAATTTCAGTGAGGTTTTTAGGAAAATCACCTTTCTCCTAATACTTTTGCACACTACAGGTGGTGTGCAAAAGTGTTAGGACATGGGGTGGTTTTAAACTTTATTTGATGCCTAATAAAAGATAAAATATTTCTTGTCCGAATACTTCTGCACAGTACTATATATATATATATATATATATATATATATATATATATAGTGATGATCATCCACGTATACTGTCTTAATATGTATAGGAAAGAATATTAATAAAAAGTTTTGGATTTAAAAACGTACTTTTTTAAACAGTATTTGTTTATTTTTATTGTATTTTTATATTTCAGACCGTCCTCGGTCCTTCATCAGAAACAAGTGATTTTTAAATTAGAATTGGAAACGTATTTTACGATAGCGTCCGAATATTTTTTGTTTACATCACGTGGTGTCGATAAACCAATCAGCATGCGGCACGTCCGTTTGTTTATTTTCGGTAAACCAATCAACACGCGGCACGTCCATGGAGAAAGTCTGTTTGTTTTAGATAAAAAATTTCTTGGAATATCTATTTTTTTGTTTATATCGCGTGGTGTCGATAAACCAATCAGCATGCGGCACGAGCTATCGTATACAGCTCATTTATTAGAATAAGACGCATTTGCTCAGACCATCCAGATTTTCTAAACAACATTAACAACCTAACAAAACAGTTTCTAAAATGCAAATACCCAATAAAAATAATAAAGGAAGCACTACATAAAACCATCCACATAGACCGTAGCACACTTCTCACATACAAAAAACGAAAAGATAATAACCGAATTCCCATGGTTTTTAACCATAATCAATATTCCCACACACTCATCAAAAATTTTTAAAATGATTACAGGAACCTCCAATCAAACAAAAACATCAAAGACATTTTCGATAGGCCACCCATAAATGCAAAGTAACAAACACCCAACCTATCAACTATCCTCACTTCTAACAAATATTTAAATAACACAAACCTATCAGGGAATTTAAAATGTGGAAAGCCCCGCTGTTTAATCTGTAAACATCTAATAACAGACAAAACATTCTCTGTACCCAACACAAAAATAAAATTACACCCACCAAACCTTACTTGTGATAGCAAAGACATCATCTACTTTCTCTTCTGCTCAATTTGCCCCAACAGTGGATATATCGGCGAATCCGGTAATAGCTTTAGATTTCGCTTCAATAATCACAAACTAAATATACGACAAAAAAAATGTATACTCCCCAATTGCAGCACATTTTAATCAACCCGATCACACTTTAGAAAATTGCAAATGTTTACTAATAGACTCCAATTTTAGTTCTACATACACACGCAGAAAGAAAGAAAAATACTGGATTTTAAAATTAAACACACACAAGCTAGGGTTAAATAGGGACTTAGGTGTGTTGAATCTCTACAAATATTTCAATAGGTAAAAAGAATTTTCTTTCAGATATTCCAAGGAATTTTTTATCTAAAACAAACAGACTTTCTCCACGGACGTGCCGCGTATTGATTGGTTGACCGAAAATAAACAAACGGACGTGCCGCATGCTGATTGGTTTATCGACACCACGCGATATAAACAAAAAAATAGATATTCCAAGAAATTTTTTATCTAAAACAAACAGACTTTCTCCACGGACGTGCCGCGTGTTGATTGGTTTACCGAAAATAAACAAACGGACGTGCCGCATGCTGATTGGTTTATCGACACCACGTGATGTAAACAAAAAATATTCGGACGCTATCGTAAAATACGTTTCCAATTCTAATTTAAAAATCACTTGTTTCTGATGAAGGACCGAGGACGGTCTGAAATATAAAAATACAATAAAAATAAACAAATACTGTTTAAAAAAGTACGTTTTTAAATCCAAAACTTTTTATTAATATTCTTTCCTATATATATATATATATATATATATATATATATATATATATATATATATAAAATCATATCGCCCAAGCAATGCAGTTTACTGCCACTGGTGCGCAGGAGGTTACATAGGTGGAAAGTTATGTGAAAGAGTGACAGGTTATAGGGGGTTACAGGAAGTGGGTAAGAGAAGGATGAAAATACTATCTATCTATCTATCTATCTATCTATCTATCTCGGACCTTTCATATCTATCTATCTTTTTTTAAATAATCATATCGCTCCAATCAAGGCATTTTACTGCTACTGTTATACAGGGGGTTACATAGCAGGAAAGTTATGAGAAAGAGTGACAGGTTATAGGGGGTTACAGGAAGTGGGTAAGAGAAGGATGAAAATAAAACTATCTATCTATCTATCTATCTATCTATCTATCTATCTATCTATCTATCTCGGACGTTTCATTTCTATCTTTTTTTAAATAATCATATCGCCCAAGCAATGCAGTTTACTGCCACTGGTGCGCAGGAGGTTACATAGCAGGAAAGTTATGAGAAAGAGTGACAGGTTATAGGGGGTTACAGGAAGTGGGTAAGAGAAGGATGAAAATACTATCTATCTATCTATCTATCTATCTATCTCGGACGTTTCATATCTATCTATCTTTTTTTAAATAATCATATCGCCCAAGCAATGCAGTTTACTGCCACTGGTGCGCAGGAGGTTACATAGCAGGAAAGTTATGAGAAAGAGTGACAGGTTACAGATCGTAAGGGAAGGATGAGTATACTGAAGAGAGTGAAGTGGACAGAGAAAGGAGCATGAGAGAGAGAGGATGCAAGTCAGTGAGATTGGAAATGACTATTGACTTTACATTTAAATTCTTGGAGATTGTAGCTGTCGGGAAAGTAATTAAACGGAAGGGAATTCCACAGGCGGGAAGTGCGAGAAAAGAAGCTGTTGGAGTAGAATTTGCGTTTAAAATTTATTGGTTTCACAGTAAAAGGGTAGAACCTAGTTGCTAAACTTGTGGCTCGAGCAATGCATTAAAACAGATATTGGCACGAGAATCATGCAGTCTACAAAACTGCAAAAAGCATAACGCTTCCTGTTTTCCTGTTCGGGCCTTTGATTGACATGATACTCGTTGCTTTTGTTTGGAAAATGTTAAACAGTTTTACAACCGTCAAAATAATTTACTGTTACGTTTTGTTTCGACCGTAAGCCAAATAGAAAAAAAAAACAAAACAAATTGCTTTCTCTTCCAGTATAAAAAGTATAAAAACATGCAGCTAGCTGAGCACCCAACAAAAACACATGGAATGGTGTTATGTGTAACGCTAAATCTGGTCTGGTGGAAAACAACTAAAGTTATATTGCGTCTCCTGTTAAGCAGCCTTATTCATCTAAAGAGGTGTGGCGTCGCTCATACAGCAGGGAGAGACATGTCTTGAAACGTTTTATACTCAAGATGTGATTTAATATATATCTAAACTTATTTATAAATGGAACTCTGTGTGTGTGTGTGTGTGTGTGTGTGTGTGTGTGTGTGTGTCCGTTACCTATAGATTCCGTAACGGCCGAACCGATTTCCTTGAAAATTTACACAGTTGTACTAGAATCGTCTGCGAGTGTTCTTAGCTAGATTTGGTGTCGAGGTACCCCCGATAAATATCGAAAATCGATAATCGAAAAAATCGGGTGATAGAAGGAGTGGTCCGATTTTTAATCAAATTTGATACACTCATAGACAAAGACATAAGAAACGATATTCAGAAGTTTCAAGGTTGCAGTTCTTACAATAGTGCAGAAAATCGATAATATATATATATATATATAAGGGGCAAGATACTGGGTCTGGTCAAAATCAGTTTTTCAGCCCTTTTATTCTAGTTTTTGCTTCGGGTTTGGCTCTAAGTAGGTATAATTGTAGTTCTTAGTCTCAGCCATGATGCCATTTACTCAGAGGACTTATTTAGCCTTCAAAATTGAGTTTACGACGAAAAAAACTTATTTGATGCATACCATTTCGGTACCAGGAAGTCAAAATTTGACTTACATCAAATATATAAATACATTCATTTTTCTTTCAGTCTACTGTTTCGCTTTAACTGGAAACAACTATTGCTTGTTAGTCTTTCGTGCCAACGTCCAAAGAGTTTGGGCTCCAGGACCATGAATTAGTTTTAAATCTTTCATTACAGCAGAGATACGTCGGTCTATACTGCTATATATATATATATATATATATATATATATATATATATATATATATATATAGTACTATGCAGAAATATTAGGACAAGAACTGTTTTATCTTTTATGAGGCATATTGACAGAAAAATAATTTAATTAAAGTAATTTTATTTGATTTACTCAACAAATACTTTAACAAGAAAAAAATACTTGTAACAAAATAAATTTAAAATTTAGCGTAATAACCTTTTGCTTTGATCACAGCCTTCATTCTGTCAGGCATTGGCATCACAAGCTTGTTCAATGTATCTAATGGTATCTCCTGCCAAGCGGCTTGTATTTGTTCCCAAAGTGTGTCTTGCGAAGTAATACTAGATTAATCAATTTTTTATCCATAATATCGCATAGATGTTCAATAGAGTAGTTACAAAATAACTTTTTTAATAGGAAATAGGAAAAAATAAATACAACTTATTTTTAATAAATTTCTTTTACACCAAGTTTTAAATATTCAATATTTATTAACAATTTACTTGGCTCTTCACCCTGTATTTGAATTTCAGTGATGTGTTTTAGGAAAATCACCCCTGTCCTAATACTTTTGCACACTACCGGTAGTGTGCAAAAGTTTTAGGACAGGGTTGATTTTAAACTATATTTTGATTCTTCATAAAAGATAAAATAGTTCTTGTCCTAATACTTTTGCACAGTGCTGTATATAAATCTAGGTAAAAATGACCCAAGGTTTTACGATTTTGAGTTCCCTGGCATTTATTTCTTTATAAATCATTTTCACAACCAACATTACCTGATGACGAGAACATAGAAATTTCCGTGTTGCATATATATATATATGTATATATATATATATATATATATATATATATATATATATGCAGAATAAGTAAATCATATATTTTCTTTTAATTGTAAGACTTAATCAAAATCTAATTGATTGCATTCCAGTGAATCTCCCATCGGCATCCTTTAATTTTTTTTACAAAGAATCGGGTGCTGTCAGGTAGAAAATAATCCGAATAAATCATTAATTTATCCATTTAAACACAATTAAAAATACTTATATTAATACACACACTCATCTTTTCTTGTTCTCCATTCACTCCCTTTCTTTATTTCTCTTTCTGTTTCTCTCTCACTCTTTATATATATATATATATATATATATATATATATATATATATATATGTGTGTGTGTGTGTGTGTGTGTGTGTGTGTGTGTCAGTACGACAATTAGTAGTTTAGCCAACCTCTGGAGTATTTTTCAATTTTCTTTTTCCCTTGTGTAGGTCAGGATAACTACAGGTTTTTCTCGTGACACTTTAGGGCGATTGGCGGTTTATTTAAAGCACAACACTCCATTCATTCAGTTGCGTTTAAGTCATTAGAAGATCGCGTGATAATGAATATCTGGTTGCGACAAACAAGATTTAACGTTGTTAAGGCATTTTGGCTCGGTCTAGGTAATCTAGACTTCGAATACTTTACTTTACTTAGCAAGTAGTTTTTCTTTTAGGCTTTTCTTTTTCTTTTCCGTTTTCGGCATTGTCGCTTTTCGTGCCAGTGATACAGTCTCTTTGACTTGCCGTAATTTCAGAAAGAGACAACTAAAATTCCTGGGACATGCAATTAGGAAGGAGGGCTTGGAGAACCTGATACTAACAGGCCAGATAGAGGGGAAAAGAGACAGGGGAAAGCAGCGGATAACATATTTGAAGGACCTAATCAGGTGGATGGTGGAACGAGGGTTTCATGGTGTAACAGAAGAAGACGTGCTAAGAGCCACCAGGGATAGGGATATAGGGATAGGGATAGTCGTGGAAAGCCATGCTCACCTACGTCCTGAAGTGGCATAGCACATGAAGAAAAAGAAGTAATAAAACTAAAAGCATTCCTGTGTAGCTAATCAGTAATGGACCCTAGTATTAAATCAATTCTATAACTTCTATTTTAATACAGGTATGTGTTGTCAATATGGCAGTGAATGCTGGACAATATCATCAAAGATGAAGGAAAAATTTGAAGAAACTGAAATGTGGTTCTACAGAAGGATGCTGCGAATATCATGGATCGAGCAGGTGGGAAATGATGGATTTTGGAAATGATGGAAACGAAAAAGAAATTAATACTGAACATCAGAAAGAGACATCTGAAGTTCCTGGGACATTCAAAGAGGAAGGAAGGCTTGGAGAACCTGATACTAACAGGCGAGATAAAGGGAAGAAGAGACAGGGGAAAGCAGCAGATAACATATTTGAAGGACCTGATAATGTGGATGACGGAAAGAGGGCTGCATGGTGCAGCTGGAGAAAGCTTGCTAAGAGCCACCAGGGACAGGGAGATGTGGAAAGCCATGACCGCCTACGTCCTGAATGGACATAACACATAAAAGAAGAAGAAGAAGGCAATCTAGACTTCGAATACTTTACTGAGTACGTAGTTTTTCTTTTAGGCGTTTTTACTTTTCCGTTTTTGGCATTGTCGTTTTTCGTGCCACTGATCCTGTCTCTGCAACGCGACGATAAACAGCAGCAAAGGTTGGATGAATCGTTTGCTTTCGGTCTGGAAACGCTATCTGATACAGCTGTGCAGCCTCGCGTCCATTACCATTCGCGAGGCTGTATTTGAAATCACTTCTGCCTGGTTAGCATATGAATATACTACCATTATTAAACAGAAAACTTTACTAAACATTAAACGTTGACGACCGATTAGTCACAAACTATGGATCGAGGAAGACCGAGATGCGTCGTACGTCCGACCACGAAGAACTCATTCTAAAGGCGGTCGAAGACGATCGATGTATCAGCACACATCAAGTGGCCCTAGTATGTCGTACATCTTTTAGTACCTCACGGGGATACTTCAAAAGTAGTTCCTTTATCCGTATCATTTGCAGTGTGTGCAGAATCATTCCACCCTCCAGATCACTCACCACGTGAGAACATTTGCAGGTGGTTTATTGCACAAACTACCGCTTTGTTGTTTGTCTCTTCCGCGCTGATTACAGATGAGGCAACATTTGGTAGAAATGGAAAAACAAATTTACACAACCAATATTTGTGGGCGGATCAGAATCCACATTGTACAATAAATGCCAACTACCAGCATCAGTTTACGATTAATTCGTGAACTGAAATTGTGGGTAATTGACTCGTGGGTTCATATATTCTCCCAGCACGCCTTTCAGGATCTGTCTAGAGGAACTTTATTTTGAAGACACTCCTAAACATGCTAGAGAGTGTACCCTTGGTAATTCAAATGGTTTATGCATGATGGGGCTCCAGTACATTTTAGTCACATTGGTCATATGGCTGACATCTCTCATGAAAGATGGATAGATATGGGAGGGCCGCTTCGGTGAACTTCATGTTTCCCCGACCTCGATCCGTTGGGCTTTTATCTGTGGAGTCACCTAAAAATATTGGTTTATATAGCAGACATTAATAACGCAGAGATGCTTCATCAAGGTATCGGAGAGAGGGGCCTGCGAAACGATTCGACACAGTGTGGAAGTATTTAATAGATAAGTAGGGGAGAGCCTGTTCCATGAGTTGCATGTTCCCGACCTCAGTCTTTTGGAGTTTTATCTGTGGTGCCACCTAAAACAATTGGTTTATGCAGCAAACATTAATAATGCAGAGATATTTAATCAACGTATTATGAGGACCTGCAAAACCACTCGACACCGTGAGGGAGTCTTTGAAAGGATTCACCAGTTAATGATCCGATAGAGGCATGCGTTTGTAGAAGCAAGCGTATTTTGAATATTTGTTATTAGTTTTGTGTTGAGGTAAAAGGATGGCCTTTTAGATATGTTGTTATTTAGACTTTTAACTTTGTTTTGGTTTAAGGAACACGCTCCTAAAGTTTGTAAAGTATTTTTGATACACCCGGCCTTTACAGGGTGTGGTTAATGAATTGTCTCATTTTAATCGATATTATACCAAAATAGCTGGAAATAGTAAAGAGTAGATTTCTTCGATAAAACTGCCATTGACTTCAGGCAAGGCCCACAGAAGATTTCGGAGTCTCCTGGAACACTTCTGGACAGTCACCTTGTTTAAGTTAGTGAATTCTGTCAGAATCTTTGCCATCAGTTCTTCTTGGTGTTACAGGGTGTTTTGTTGGTCTTTCGTTCAACTGCTCCCCTCATATAATAATCAAGGGGGTTGCAGTCTGGGGAGTTATGTGGCCAGGTTTAAGGGGTGATGTGATTTACTGAAAGTGCCTGATAGTCATGACTAGGTTCTTTTGCTTGTACGGAGTCCACTTGCTAGACATAGGGTTTTCCAGCAGCCACATACTTCACCCAGGGCACCAACATCTCTTCATTTTGGATCTGAGACCTTGTGTGATGATGAATAAAAGTGAATAAATAAAAATGGACACCGAGGCCAACACCTTGGAGAAACAGCATGTTTGATTTTTGAACGCAATCTTCAGGCCAGATTGATCATTTTAACCCGTAAATCATACCTTAAGTTCATATATATATATATATATATATATATATATATATATATATATATATAAACTTATTTATAAATGGAACTTTGTCTGTGTGTGTGTCTGTGTGTCCGTTACCTATAGACGCCGAAACGGCTGAACCGATTTTCTTAAAGATTTACACAGTTGTAATATAAGCGTCTGCGAGTGTTCTTAGCTACGTTTGGTGTCGAGGTATCCCCGATAAATATCGAAAATCGATAATCGAAAAAATCCGGTTATAGAAGGAGTGGTCCAATTTTAATCAAATTTGATACACTCATAGACAAAGACATAAGAAACGATATTCAGAAGTTTCAAGGTTGCAGTTCTTACAATATTGCAGAAAATCGATAATATATATATATATAAAAGGCAAGACGTTTGTGGGTGTGTTTTTTCAGACCTTTTATTTTAGTTTTTGCTTCGGGTTTGGCTCTAAGTAGGTATAATTGTATTTCTTAGCTTCAGCCATGATACCATTTACTCAGAGGACTTATTTAGCCTTCAAAATTCAGTTTACGGCGAAAAAACTTATTTAATATTGATACCAGGAAATCAACATTTGACTTACATCCATTCATTTTTCTTTCAGTCTACTGTTTCGCTTTAACTGGAAACAACTAATACTTTTTAGTCTTTCGTGCCAACGTCCAAAGTGTCTGTGCTCCAGGACCATGGATTAGTTTTAAGCTTTCATTACACCCGATCCACGCCGGGCTATACTGCTAGTAGTTTCTAAAACTGGAACACACGTAAAGAGTGAACAC
Source organism: Ascarosepion bandense (assembly GCA_037127315.1). Classification (NCBI taxonomy): domain Eukaryota; kingdom Metazoa; phylum Mollusca; class Cephalopoda; order Sepiida; family Sepiidae; genus Ascarosepion; species Ascarosepion bandense. The sequence goes on from JBBBDQ010029003.1 coordinate 31,530, forward strand.
AGGTTAAATGAACACATAAATTTGTCTACGGGTGGGGGTCTCACGAATGACTTCTTCAAAAGGAAATGAATCCTTAATGGTATACGTACTGCAATAATCAAGTACTGATTGTCGGATTCCAGCTAGAAAACTGGTAACTTTATGTTTGGACGACCCTACCATTGACAGAATTAGTCACAGAGGTACAACTTCCTTATGGATTTTTGGTAAATGTCTCATCAGGTAGTTAATAATGATGCTATTAAACGTTATTTTTGAAAAAGAAAATTTAAAAAACTTTCTTTTCCAAAAATATCGTTTAGTACCCTCATAATTTACTATCTGATGAGACATTGTTTTTTCGATGTGGAAACAAAATGTACACTTTTGTAGTAAACTATAATTTGTACATGTTCTAAACTATAACTCATATATATATATATATATATATATATATATATATATATATATATTGTAATAGATGTTACAATGGTTTATAAATTCATAGTATCACTACACAAAAATTTCCCCACTTTCACATCATATCACCACAAATAAACCGTTTTCACCAGTTAATTACAATATAATGCTCTACGTTTGTATCGAGCACTCTTTATAAAAGTAAATGCATGAACAGCAGGTAAAAAAACCTACGAGTTCCACAACTTTGTTACAATATATATATATATATATATATATATATATATATATATATATATATATATATATAAAATTCAGCTTCATTTTCTAATGGATTTTTTCTCATAAAGAGAGTTCAATATATTTTTCTACCACATATGTATATATATACATATATATGGTCATATTTTTATTATAAGTTTATAATAAACACAAGAGCCGTTGTATTTCGATACGAACTTATTAACATCTCGTCAGGCATTGAAATATTTTTCTGTTAGGAATCATTATTTATAGAAGTTTGAAAACAACACAATTTTTACCAAATCCAGACAATTAAGTGGGGGTTCGAAGGGTCTGTCTTAATGAAACAAGAGAAAGCCAGGCCATGATGGATAGGAGAAACCTGACGAGGTGCTAATAAGATAGGATTGAAACACACACACACACACACACACGTATATATATATATATATATATATATATATATATATACTCTAGTCATCCGCAGACAGCTCTGTTTCGCTGTACCACAGCTCATCGGTACGGTTAGACAGTCGATTGCTTTTACCCAGGATTGAAACCCGACCGAAGTGGCGTCAGTCGGCAATTCTACCACTGAGCTACGGGCGCTTGGTAGAAGGAGGTGGACTTTTTACTGTGTATACTATCATTATACACGCCCAATAGCTGAAAGTGTTCTGATTCATTGCTGAATGAACGATGCGTAGATGCTAGAGTAGCTACTGTTTTTCAAAGTCTATCATTCTTCCAGAGTGCTCAATCAGGGTGTGAGAGCGTAAATAGTCACACGCAGATAGATCTGTTTCTCTGTATCACAGCTCATCAGTACGGTTAGACAGCCGATTACCTTTTACCCAGGATTGAAACTCGACAGAATTGGCGTCAGTTGGCGATTCTACCTCTGAGTTATGGGCGCTCGGTAGAAGGAGGCAGACATTTTAGAGTGTATATTATGATTATACACGCCCAATAGCTGAGAGTGTTCTAATTCATTGCTGCAACGATCTTTATCATAATTGAGAGGGTATAAAGCTAAGTAAATTTTATTTCGCCGTTCTTATGAAATTTAAAGAGATGTCATTGTACATATACAGGTATTTATAGCAACAATCCAATCTAAAATTGTCGTATATTTTAAACAAGTAATACAATCAAGAATTTCGACCGGAGAAAATGTAAAAAAAGCGTTCCGTTAAGTACGAAGATTATTCCAGGTTAAATGGCAAAATGATGGCTTCTATCAGCATGTAATTTCGACTCAATTGTTCAGCAACAAAATAAGACATTAAAACCAAATCTAAAACCGAAAAAGATTATTGCCAAATGACTTTCTTTAACGTTCATTAATCGTAATGCGTATTTTTAAAACATCGAACGCATCTGCGCAGATTTTCACTGGAATTATGGATATAGGGAATATAACGTATAGACATGTAAACTGTAATCAGCGAGCGGAGTAAGGTGTAATCAGCGAGCGGAGTTCAAATCCCACCCTCGCCTGCTGCTTTAATTTTCTCACTGTGTTTCGGAAAAACATGAATACCCTAACTGTGATTCATAAAGCAGGGTCGACTGAGTTTACTGAGTTTATTTTAGTGATAGCTACTCAGTTTAAAACTAGGAATTAAAAACTTTAGAAAAATTAAGGGTGAATCGAGCCACTCTCCACATGGCAAATAGCAGATAAGGTCGGAGTTTAATGTGGGGAGCACGGACGCGTAGGAGCGGGCAGGGTTTTCGTTTTTTGTTGTTTTTTTTTTTTTCCTTTTTGGCGTTCATGCTTCATTTAGGAAAAAAAAAAGAAGTTTGGGATTTTTATTTATTTATTTATTCTGTTATGCGAAGCTATCCTGGCCAAGGTATCAGCAGCCACTTGCTACCCCTCCCCGCCATTGTCTGTTCTTTGAATCGAAATTTACCAAGCAGCTTAACTTGATGTTGATTTTTGGGAAAAGCAAGAATTAAAGAGTGAAACTTTCTTAATTCAAATTTCCCGTGTTTAAACTGTGAGGTATATTACGATTTATTTCCTATATCTGTATTTTTTCGTTTTTTTTTTTTTTTTTTTTTTTTCCTTTTTGGCGTTCATGCTTCATTTGGAGTTTAACTAAGTTAAAACTTAGTTAACTCTCCACTTGGGAGTTTGCGTTTTGTGCGTGTTTTTTTTTTTTTTTTTTTTTTTTTTAAATAGGAGTAGATAGGTCACACTATCGCCCGGTCAATACTCCTCCCACGTCTATTGAACTGGAGTAGAGGCTCGCCCCTTGTTTCCTGTTTAGGATGTGATTTACGGTTTTCTCTTCTCTCTCTTCAGACCTTGGTACTGGTGCTTCCGTGAGTTTCCTGCGATCTGGCCGGTTTCCTGCAATCTGGCTCATCACTGTGAGGGTACCGGGTTGGCAGTTTCCTGGTTGCTGCTTCCGACTGGTAGTTAGGAGCCCTAACTTTTGCATAGCGTCAAGAGCGGCTGTTCTGATCAACAGTTGTATAATATCGGGGTTCTTGTAGTGCCATGTCGCGCATGGATAGGTGTCCCTGCAAGCGCTTTCGGTGGGCAACCCCGAGGCCACACCTTGTTGCAGCCCTAGCCAGTTCCCTCCCAGCACAGATCGTGGATAATGACCGCTGTATCCTCTACCCTAGGTCCCTTTCTACAAACAGAATCTTGACTAAACAAATCAGAAATGACCCTAAACCAGTTAATTCCAAACCACCTAAACCCATTAACCTCTCCTTCACTAATATCCAAGGCCTTCGTACTAACTTTCCTAGTGTAGAAGCGTTCCTGCATGAAAAGTCCCCTGACATCCTTGCGCTCTGCGAAACTAACTTCAACTCAGCTATTCCCTCCTCTGAATTCTTCATCCCTGGTTATCTTCCCCTTTTAAGGAAGGATTCCACTGTCCACATGCATGGGCTGGGTGTTTATGTCAGCGAACACCTCCCCATAGCTAGGGTGACTTCACTCGAATCTACTGACCAATAATACATATGTCTCCGCCGGTCTCTCCTCAGTTCAGTTAGTTACCTATTCTTTCTTTACTGTTCTCCCTCCTCTCCGGACTGCTCCCTACTAAATAGCATTGCTGACAACATAGACAAGGCTATTTCCTATCACCCATTCGCCCACATATTTGTATTTGGAGACCTCAATGCCCATCACTCTGAGTGGCTTGAAAACGCCGTTACTGATCCGGCGGGCATTCACGCCATGAACTTTGCTATTTCCCAATCCCTTACGCAAGTGGTGGACTTCCCCACTCGCTTCCCAAGCAGTCCCTCGGGTCATTCCTCACTGCTAGATATATGTTTCACTTCTGCGCCAGACGCCTGTCAAGTTTCGCAGCTTTGTCCTCTCGGCAACTCCGACCACGCTGTAATCTCTCTCAGTATCTCTTTCCAATCTCACTCCCCCCAGGAGCCCACTACTTATAGGACATCCTACCTCTACCAAAAAGCTGACTGGGATGCCTTTCGCGATTTCCTCTGCGACGTCCCTTGGGGAAAAGTGTTCGACCTATCAGTTGATGACTGTGCCTCTGAGGTCTCGTCATGCCTTCATACCCACCAGGAAGTATTGCTTAAAACCTCATTCCTCTCCGTGGTTCTCTCCGGCCTGCTCAACCGTCATTGCCCACAGGAACCATTACTTCCGTCTATTCCGGAGACAGCCAACTGATCACAATAAGCGCCTGTTCACATCTGCTCGCAATGAGTGCAAGAGAACCCTAAATGACGCCAAACAGTTGTTTGCTGAGAGAATGCGACAGCACATAGCTGACCGCAAGTTCGGCTCCAAAGACTATTGGAGGATTTGTAAACGAGTGCTCAACAATAGGAAATCCTCAATACTTCCTTTAATCCATGGATTTGATGTTCTCACGTCATCTGCGGACAAAGCCGAGTGCTTTGCCCACAGATTCTCATCCAACTCCACATTCGACTCGTCCGGAGTACACCCACCCGACTTCCCTATTAGAACTGAGGCCAAACTGCACGACGTATATATTACCCCGACAGTAGTATCCAGGGTAAGTTCAAAACTTGACCCCCATAAGGCGTGTGGAGACGATGGAATCCCGGTGATAGTCCTTAAGAGGTGTGCTCCTGAACTTTCCCCTGTCCTCTCTAAACTATTTAGCTACTGCCTTTCTGTTTCCTGCTTTCCTGCATGCTGGAAATTCTCTTCAGTCGTTCCTGTATTTAAGAATTGTGGTGAATCCTCGGACCCATCCAACTATCGCCCTATCAGTCTTCTACCGATATTCGGGAAAGTATTCGAGGCTATAATCAATGCTGAAATAGTTCATCATCTCACCGCCCACAAACTGTTCTCCGACAGGCAATATGGATTCCGCTTTGCCAGGTCCACGGCCGACCTGCTAACAACCGTAACGGAGTACATGCTACAGGCCCTTGATGAGTTTGACGAGGCTCGCGCGGTTGCTCTGGACATCTCCAAGGCTTTCGACAGGGTTTGGAACTCTGGCCTCCTATGCAAACTACGCGGTTATGGTATTACTGGTCGCCTGCTTGACCTAATCCAATCTTTCTTAAATAACCGCAAAATGAAGGTCGTTCTGAATGGGCGTGCCTCTTCGTCCTACAGCACGAATGCTGGTGTCCCACAGGGCTCTATCCTGGGCCCAACGCTCTTCCTTATTTTCATCAACGACCTCCCAGATGAGATCAAGTCCCAAGTAGGCATCTACGCAGATGACACTACAATATACTCCCGCTCCAGTAAGAAACCTGTCGTGGCGGACAGACATAATCTCGCTGCTGACCTTGAGCGGGATCTACACTCTGTGGTGAACTGGGGCAAGAAGTGGCTTGTCAACTTCAATTCATCTATGACCAAGCTGTTGTCTGTCAACCATTACAGGCAACCTCTCCTGCTTCCCATAAGCATGGACCAAGTGATTCTCCCTGAGAGTAATACACTACGCATCCTCGGACTTACCCTGTCCTCAGACCTCAAATGGAACCACTATATTGAATCCATAGCAAAATCTACTGCTAAGAAGGTTGGGTCACTATGTCGATCCAGGATGTTTTTTCCATCTGAATCCATCCTGCATATATACAAGTCAACCATCCGTCCGTGCATGGAGTACTGCTGCCATTTATGGTCAGGTGCACCTGCCGTTCTCCTCAGTGTTCTTGACAAGCTCCAAAGGAGAGTCCGTAATGTGATAGGTACTGATCTGGCAACTCGACTGCAGCCACTCCCCCATCGTCGAAATGTGGCCTCCCTTTGTCTGTTCTATAAATACTTTCATGGCTTCTGCTCGGACGAGCTTAAGTCACTGATGCCTCCTCAACAGGTGTTTACTCGTGCAACCAGACTGGCAACTGGGTCCCACCCATTCACAGTCAGGTTAGCCAAATGCAGACGACAATTCTACTCCTGCAGCTTCTTCTCTCGCACTTCCCGCCTGTGGAACTCGCTCCCGTATTCTTGCTTTCTCTAGCTCTCTCCCCACCCCTGTATAACCTTCCCTTTCTCTCGACCTATGTATCTGTCATCGCACCTGCTTTCTATTGTTCCTTTCTAACTAGTTTGTATTCCTCACTCTTTTCTAATTAATCTTTTTACATTTATGTAACCCTCTGCACATCAGTGGTGTTTCCGCCTTGCTCGGGGTGAAATGATTAAAAAAAAAAAGGTAAAAAAGATACCCAGTCCCCGCAACCGCCAGTCGCGCTGGCCCCGGTGACGAGCACTTAGTCCACCTCTTTGGAGCAAAGGGCTGGCGCGACCTCAGGACACTGTTCCCCGCGACAGGACATTACACAGTATAATTTTCCTCAGTTACATACCTTTACTCGGACAGAGATACAACTGAGCCGCACACTATCTTCGAGGACAGAGACGCAACTGAGAGATGATTCGGATCCTCACCTGATTTGCATCATTTAAGTATAATAATAACATAACCAGTCAAAGACCGCAAACCTTCGTCAAGGTTATACCGACATCATTTTAGCGATTAGCAAGAGATGGTTATTAAAATGAAAATATCTGTAATGAACTTGACCGCACTTTTTTTTGCTTTTAGATAATATTAATTATTATAAATAATAATATTTTCGTGGAAAAAACAGTGCGTTCAGAAAATGAAATGGCATAAATCAATCTAGGGGAGGTAATTCAGTATTTGGCATGTTGAACGTACAAAAATATTAGTAAATAAAAAAAAAAAGGAATAATAATCCAGAAATTTTAACCTGTACCGGATCGAGCCCAGAACTAGTCAGTTGGTACCGGTCGTGAAATCGGAATCCATTCATTGGGTCTTGCGATATTTTGACCACGGACAGACAGACAGACAGGCTAACAAACAGACAGACAAAAACGACCGGAGGTAATAATGCAAACAGAATCTGTGGGGACCTGTTCCTGGCCATTGAAAGGGAATTTAAAATCCATATGTCTACAAACACTAATAAATTAGTCAAATTAGTAATTAGTAGATTTGTACGTACTATTTTATTATGTGTGGTTACATAGAAGTTATCAGCGTAGAAAATGGAATTGTAGAACCGAGTTCAAATTCCGACATCGTCTAATGCGTTCACTCTCGCACAAATGCCCCTTAGAAACTCATGCTTCTATCTCTTTTTTTTTCTTTCTTTCTAGCCATAAATTAATCAATCATATTAATTCTTCGATAACGTAAATAAAGAATCTGTGGGGAGACGTTATTGCTTATGTCCTGATGTATCATGCCATTAAAAATACTCATTATTGGTACAGTTAATGTGAGTACTATTAACAAATACTTTTATTTATATTGACAAAATATATAAACGGAAAATGCTGTCTATACGTCCGTGTGTTTGAAACTAAGTCGAGCTACACTTGCTCTTCATGAACATATTATACATTTTTGGAATCAGGATAATCCCCGTATTAGTACAGGGTTGCGAACCGGCGATATTTCTAGTTACGCGATACTAATATAAACATTAATACGCTGCCGTAGCAAGTTTAGTAAAAAGAAGGACAAGTTACATGACAATAACAAATAGGCCTTTAATATAACAAAAACAAGTACAATACATTAAAATACATTAAATGTTTTAGTACGTCCCAAAACAAGAAGAATGTTCATGTTGTCCAAATGGACGGGAATATTTTTAGCAAGACTAGATAAGAAACGACATACCGTTAAGCCTGAAAAGGAACTGACCCCAAATAAAAAAGAAAAGAAAGACAACTAGTGTTTCCTACACAAGTTTCCGTTTCCGTCCCGATGTTTCCTACGACGTGTTTGTATATTCGAAGAGCAAAACATGTTTGTGTTCTTCCCAAACTACCATCATGCCAGCACAGACAACGAAATTTGTTGTCCAAATGGAGAAGAATGTTTTAGCAAGAATAGCAAAGAAATGACATACCGTTAGGCCAGTAATGCTCCTCGTGGCTATCCCCACTAAGGCCGGAAAGGGAACTGACCCTCAGGTAAAGAAGAGTTCCTCAAAGGGGAAGACAACTGTTGCTTCCCTTAAGGGAATATATATAAGAAACTATCAGGGTATTGGTATTGGTATTGGTTGCGAACCGGCAATATTTCCAGTTACGCGATACTAATATAAACAATATATATAATTATACGCTACCGTAGCATGTGTAATAAAAGAAGGACAAGTTTCATGGCAATAACAAATAGGGCTTTAATATAACAAAAACAAGTATAATACATTCAGACTATTTAATTACGTCACAAAACAAGATAAATGTTCATGTTTTCCAAATTGACAAGAATGTTTTAGCAAGAATAGCAAAGAAATTACAGTGCCCCTTGTGGTTATATGCACTACGGCAAGGAAGGGAACTGAACCCAGAGCAAGGAGAGTTCCTCAAAAGGGACGACAACTGTTGTTCCTCTTAAGGGAAGACAACTATTGTCTCCCTACAAGTACCCACACTCTTGACAACTTAATTAAACTGCACCGGAAGTACTACAAAAATGGAATGAAAACTAAAACTACACATGTTTATCAAAGTAGAAAATAAAAGAAATATTCTTGCTATCACATAAAAGAGTAAGAGTTCCTTTAGGAGGGGAGAATATCCTCCAACAATAGTTCTGCTTCCCAAAACCAGGAAAAATTTATTATTTCAATAAACGTTTGGACCGTCTAACACGACAACCAGATCTGGTCACAGTCTCTCTTACCACTTTAGGTATTGATGATGACAGAGGAGTCACTGATGTGTCCATACTGAACCAGGTAGTGTCCAAAAAGGCAGGCTTTAATCTGTCCATAGAAATGTTTTGTGTTGCAGTTAATACTCACCATAAAAAAATTTTTAAGTGCTTCTCGAGGACTTTGAAAGGTTCTCTGTAGGATGGCTGCAATGTATGGGACTTAGCCAAGTCCTGAAAAAAAAAACATGTGTGCATGTCTGCAGGAGTTAAGGCATATATCGGCCTTTACATTTGCCATTCTCGCAGTAAATGGTTGTCATTTTAACCTCAGCATTACCTCTAGCATTTAACCCTTAACCCTAGCCCTCACACTAAACATAAACTTAGCTCTAGTTCTAGCCACTTAAGACTAGCCCTAGCACTCACCCTAGTCTTAACCTAAAAACTAACCCTAGCCCCTTACCCCTAGGCTTAGCCCTAGCATTTCAACTCTTGCCCTATACTTAACACTAGTCTTAGTTCTAGCCGTAGCCTCTTAACAATAGGCCTAGCCCAAACTCTAGACATAGAATTACCTCTAGCCCTTAATACTTAACCTAGCCTTCATCCTAGCCCTAGAACTAACCCTATCCTTAATCTCTAGCTCTAGCCACTTAACCCTAGATCTAGGCTCTTTACCCTAGCCCTAATCCTAACATTAATATTAGTTCTAGACCTAGGCCTTAACCCTAGCCTCAGCCCTAACCATAGACTTAACCTTAGCTCTAGCCTTAGCCACTTAACTCTAGCCCTAACACTAGACTTAACTTTTGCTCTAGCCCCAGACCCTTATCCCTAGCCCTAACCCTAGACTTAACATTAGCACTAGCCCAACAACTTTAAACATAGCTCAAGGCCTAACCTTAGCCCTAGCCCTAGTCCCTTAGCCCTAACCCTAGGCTTACCCTCAGCTCTAGCCCCAACCCATTAAACCTAGCCCTAGCCATAACACTAGCCTTAACTTTATCTCTTGCCATAAACACTTCACACTAGCTCTAGCTCTAACCATAGCCTTAACCGTAGTACTAGCCCTAACCCTAGACTTAGCCTTAAACTTAGCTCTAGCCCCAACCCATTAACAATAGCCCTAGAAGTAATATTAGCTCAAGCCCTAACCTCTTAACCCTAGCCATAGCCCTAACCTAGCCTTAACCTTAGCTCTAGCACTAGATACTTAACACTAGCACTAGCACAAACCCTAAAGTTAACCTTGGCTCAAGTGATAGCCCCTTAACCCTAGCCCTAGATCTAAGCCTAGGCTTAACCTTATCTCTAGCTCTAGCACCTTAACCCTAGCCCTATACCTAACCCCCATCTACCTTCTGTAGCCTTTGCCCCTTAACTCTAGTCTGAGCCCTAACCTTAGCCCCTTAACTCTAACCCTAAACTTAACCTTAATTCTAGCCCTTAACCTAAGGCTTATCCTAACCTTATACTTAAACCTAGCTCAAGACCTAGCCCTAACACTAAACTTGAACTTCACAATAGTCTCAGTCACTTAACCATTCCCTAGCCCTGACAATAGATTAACCATAGATCTATCCTAGCCTCTTAAACTTAGTCTTCACCCTCACACTAGCCTTAAACATAGTTCTAGTCTTCACCTCTTAAACAGCTGTAACCATAACCCTAGACTTAATCTTAGCTCTAGCCCTTGATACCTAACCCTAGTCCCAGCTCTAGTCAATTAATTCTAGTTCTAGCAATAACCCTAGATTTAAACTTAGCTCTACCTTAGCCCGTTAACCCTAGCCCTAGACCTGATCATAGCTTTAAATTAAGCACTGGCCCTAGCCTTAGTGCTAACACTAAACTTAAATTAGCTCTAGCCCAAGTTTCTTAACCCTAGCCTTAGGCCTAACCCAAGCCTTAACCATAGGTCTAGACATAGTCACTTAACCCTAGCCCCAGCCCTAGCCTTAAACTTACCTCTAGCCATAGTGCCTTAAACCTAGCCCTAGACCTAACCCTAGCCTTACCCTTAGCTCTAGCCCTAGCCCTTTAAACCTAGCCCTAGCTTAAACCCTAAACATCTGTACCTTTACCCCTAGCCACTTAACTCCAGCCCTAGCTTTAACCTTAGCTCTAACCCTATGCCCTATGTCTGAACTTAATCTTATCTCCAACCCTAGCCCCTTAACCCTAGCACTAACCATAGACTTAACCTTAATTTTAGCCCTATCCACTTAATCCTAGCCCTAACCCTAACACTATTCTTAAACATAGATTTATCCCTAGACACTTAACACTATCCCTCGCCCTAACTCTATCCTTAAAATTAGCTCTAGTCTTAGCCCTTTGACCTTTGTCTAACCCTAGCTCTAACATTAGTTCTAGACTTATGCCTTAACCCTAGACTTAACCTTCGCTCTAGCCCTAGACCCTTAATCATATCCCTAACCCTAGATTTAATCTTAACACTAGCCATAGTTCCTTAACCCCAGCCCTAGCCCTAACACTAGCCTTAACCTTAGCACTATCCCTACACCTTTAAACATAGCTCTAGCCTTAACACTAGCTATAGCCCTAGACACTTAATCCTAATTCTAGCCCTAAACCTGAACTTAATCTTAGCTCATACTCTAGCCTTTAAAATCTAGCCTTAGCACTAAACCTCACCGTAACCTTATTTCTAGCCCTAGTCCCTAATACTAACCATAGCTCTAACCTCAGCTTTAGCCTCAGCCCCTTAACCCTAACTCAAGCCTTAACCTTAGATCTAGCCCGAGCTTCTTAAACCTAGGCTTAGCCCTAACTCTAGACAACCCTAGCTCTATCTATAGCCACTTAATCCAAGCCCTAGACCTAACCCTAAACTTGACCCAAGCTCTAGCCTAAGCCACTTAACCCTAGGCCTAGCCTTAACCCTAGACTTAACCATAACTTGCACTAGCCCTTTAACCCTAGCCCTTGTCATAACACTAGCTCTAACCATAGCTCTAGTACCAGCCCCTTAACCCTAGCCCTAACCCTAGCATTAACCTTAGCTCAAGACCTAGTTCCTTAACCCAAGTGCAAGACCTAACCCTAGTCTTAAACTTACCTCTAGTTGTAGCATATTAACCCTAAACCAAGCCCCAACCCTAGCCTTACCCTCAGCTCTAGCCATAGGCCCTTATTCCTAGCCCTAGCCCTACCACTAGCCTTAACCTTAGCTCTAGACCTAGCCAAAACCATAGCCCTAAACCTAAACAACCATACCTTTATCCCTAGCCACCTAACCCTAGCCTTAACCTTAGCTCTAACACTAGCCACTTAACCTTAGACCTTATCCTACCACATAGCCTTAACCAAAGCTCTAGACCTGGCCACTTAATCTTAGCCCTAGCCCTAGCCTTAAACCTATCCTTAATCTTAGCTCTAGCCCTAGGCTCTCAACCCTAGCCCTAACCCTAGCCTTAACTCTATCCTTAATATTAGATTGAGCCCTAACCCTTTGACCCTAGCCCTAAACCTAGCCTTAACCTTAGCTCTAGACCTAGTCATTAACCCTATCCTCATTCATAACACTAGACTTACTTTTAGCCTAGCCCTAATTCTAGACTTAACCTTAGCTCTAACTGTAGCTACTTATGCATAGCCCTAGCCCTAACCCTAGGAGAGCTAGGGTTAAGGGGCTAGGCCTAGACATAAGGTTAGTGCCAGGGTTATGGGGCTAAGGCTAGAGCTAAGATTAAGTTAGGGTTAGGGCTAGGGCTAGGGTTAAGTGGCTAGGTTAAGAGCTAAAGTTAAGGCTAGGTTAAAGGCTAGGGCTAAGGTTAAGGGGCTGGGGCTAGAGCTAAGTTTTAGGCTAGAACATGGGTTCAGTGGATAGGGCTAGAGCTAATGTTAAGGTTAGATTTAGGGCTAGGGCAAGGGTTAAGAGGCTAAGACTAGAGCAAAGGTTAAGACTATGGTTAGGGTTAGGTCTAGGGTTAAGTGGCTAGAGCTAAGGTTAAGATTTGGGTTAGGACTAGCTCTAGGTTTAGGTTTTAGGGCTAGAGCTAAGGCTGTATAGATTTAGGGCTAGGGGTAGTTTTAAGTTTAGGAGCTAAGTTTAACTCTAGGATTAGGACTAGATGTAGGGTTAAGTGGCTAGGGCTAGTGCTAAAGTTAAGGTTAGCATTAAAGCTAGGGCTAAGGTTAAGTATCAAGGCTAGAGCTAAGGTTACATCTAGGGTTAGTGCTACTGCTAGCGTTAAGGTGCTATGGCTACATCTAAGGTTAGGACTAGGGCTATGTTAATGGGCTATGGCTAGAAATAAGGTTAACGCTAGGGTTAGGGTTATGGCTAAGTGTTAAGGGGCAAGAGCTAGGGCTAAATTTAAGCTAGGGTTAGGGCTAAGGCTATGCGTAAGTTTAGGATTAGGGCTAGGTTGTGTGTTAAGCAGCTAGTGCTACAGCTAAGGTTAAGTCTAGGGTTAGGGTTAGGGTTAGGGATATGGTTAAGGGGCTTGAGCTCGAGCTAAAGTTAAAGCTAGGAATTGGGATATAGTTAGGGTTAAGTTGTTAGAACTAGAGCTAAGGATAAGACTAGTTTTAGGGCTAGGTCTAGAGCTTATTTTAAGGCTAGGGCTAGGGTAAGGGTCTAGGGTTGAATTAACATTTAGGCTAAGTTTATGGCTGAGGCTAGGGTTAATGGGCTAAGGCTGTACTAAGCTTAAGTCTAGTGTTAGGGCTGTGGATAGGTTTAAGGGACTAGGGCTTGACTGAAGGTTATGGCTAGGATTCGGTCCAAGACTAGGGTTAAGGTGCTAGTGCGAGAGCTAAGGTTAAGATTAGAGTTAGGGGTAGCTCTAGGGTTAAGTGGCTAGAGCTCATTTTAAGGCAAAGTTTGGAGAAGGCTAGGATTGTGCTAGGGCTAGAGCTAAGGTTAAAGATAGGGATAAGGCTAGGTTTATAAGTTAGGGTTAAAAGCTAGGGCTAGAGCTAAGTTTGTCTAGGTTTCTGGCTAGAGGTAGGGTTAAGCAGCTAGGGGAGATTGAAGGCTAAGTCTAGGGCTAGAGCTAGTGCTAGGGTTGTAGCTAGTGCTAGAGCTAAGGTTAAGGCTAGGGTTAGGATTAGGGCTAGGGTTAAGTAGCTAGAACTAGAGGCACAATTAAATCTAGGGTTAGTGCTAGAGATAGAGTTAAGGGTCTATGGCTACAGCTAAAGTTAAGGCTAGGGCTAGTTTAATGTGCTAGGGCTAGAAATAAGGTTAAGGCAAGGGTTAGGGCTAGATTAAGGTTAATGCTAGGGTTTTGGCTATGATTAGGGTTAAGTGGCTAGGGCTAGAGATGAGGTTAGGTTAGGGTTAGGGGTTGGGTTAGGGTTAAGTGGCTAGACCTAAAGCTATGGTCAAGTCTAGGGTTAGTTCTAGGGATATGGTTAAGAGGCAAGGACTAGAGCTAAGGTTAAGTTTAGAGTTAGGGCTAGGTCTTGGGGTTAAGTGGCTAAGGCTACAGCTAAGGTTACATCTAGGGTTAGAGCTAGGGCTAGGGTAAAAGGTCTAGGGCTAAAAGTAAAGTTAGGGTTAGGGTTAGGGCTACGGTTAAGGGGCTAGACTAGAGTTAAGGATGAGTCTGGGATTAGGGCTAGGGCTAGAGCATATTTTAAGGCTAGAGCTAGGGTTGACTGACATTTAGGCTAGGGTAATTGCTTTGGCTAGATTTCATGGGCTAAGGCAATAGCTAAGCTGAAGGCTAGGGTTAGGGCTAGAGCTATGGTTATGGGGCTGGTGCTAGAGCAAAGGTCATGGCTAAGATTAGGCATAGAGCTAGGGTTAAGGGGCTAGTGTTAGCTTTAGGGAAAGGATTATGTCTGGGGCTAGGGTTAAGGGGCTAGTGCTAGAGCCAAGATTAAGCCTATGGTTAGATCTAGAGTTAGGATCACAGGCTATGGCTAAAGCTAAAGTTTAGATTAGGTTTAGGGATAGGTCTTGGGATAAAAGGCTAGGGCTAGAGCTAAGTTTAAGCCTATTTCAGGGCTAGGGCTAGCCTTAGTCTTATCTGTAGCCCTAACCCCATAAACCTAGCCCTAGCCCTAATATTTGTTCAAGCCCTAGCCTCTTAACCTTAGGCCTAGCATTAACCCTAAACCTAAATTTAACCTAAACCGAGCACATTAACCCTAGCTGTAGCCTGAACCTTAGCCCTAGCACTAGCAACCAATTCTTAGCCCTAGCCTTAACCTTATCTTTAGAATTAGATCTAGCCCTAGCCACTTAACCCTAGTTCTAGCCCTAATCCTAGACTTAACTATAGCTCTAGCCCTAGCTACTTAACCCTAGTCCTATCCCTAAACCTAACCATAATCTTACCTCTAGCTTTAGACCCCTAACCCTAACCATAACCCAGCCTGAACATTAAATCTAGCCTTACCTCCTTAATCCTAGCACTAGCACCAAGCCTAGCCTTAAACCTAGCTCTAGCCCTAACCCCTCAACCCTAGCTTTAGACCTATCCCTAGCCTATTCTCAGCTCTATTCCAAGAATCTTAACCATAGGTATAGCCCTAAGTCTAGCCTTTACCTTAACTTTAGTCCTAGCTGCATAACTCTAGCCCTAGCCCTAATCCTAGCATTAACCTTAGCTCTAGCCCTAATCATTTAACCCAAGCTCTAGACATAAATCTAGCCTTAACCTTAGCTCAAGCCCTAGCCATTTGAACCTAGCCCTAGCCATAAGTAGCCTTAAAATTTTCTCTAGCACTAGCCTGTTAACCCTAGCCCTTGCACTAACCCTATTCTTAACCATACCTAAACATATCCACAGCCCCTCAAACCTAGCTCTAGCCCTTACCCAATAGTTAATCTTAGCTCTAGCCCTAGCACCTTAACTATAACCCTAGCCCCAACCCTAGCCTGAACCTTAGCTCTAGCCCTAGCCACTTTAACCTAGCCCTAGCTTTAAACCTAGTTTTAAACTTCTCTCAAGCCCTAGCCCCTTAACCCTAGCCCTAGCCTTAGTTTTAACATTAGCCCTAGCCCTAGCCCTAGCCCTAGCCCTTTAACCTTAGCCGTAGCTCTAACACTAAATTTAACCTTAGCTCTAGCCCTAGCCACTTAATTCTAGCCCTAGCTATAACCTAGTCTTAAATTTGCCCTAGCCCCTTAACCCTAGACCTAGCCCTAGCCCTAAACAACCTTATCTCTAACACTAGCTACATAAACCTAGCTCTAACCCTAGCCTTAACCTTAGCTCTAGCCCTAGCTCTCTAAATCATTAGACCACACCCAAACCCTAGACTTAACCTCAGCTCTATCCTTAGCCACTTACCCCTAGCCTTAAGCTTAGCTCTAGCCCTAGCCACTTAGCTCTATATCTAGCCCTAATCCTAGACTTATCCATAGATCTAGACTTTAATCTAGCTCTAACTCTACCCCTAACCTTTGTTCTAGCCCTATCTCCTTAACCCTAGACCTAGCTCTAACTCTGCATTTAACCTAGGTGTGGCAAGAGCTACAAATAAGGTTAATAGTGTTAGGGCTAGGTCTAGGTTTAAGGGGCTAGGGCTGGACTTAAGGTTATGGCTAAGGTTAGGGCTAGGGTTAGAGTTAAGTTTAAGGCTAGGGTTAGGGCTAGGTCTAGGGTTAAATGGCTAGGGCTAGAGCTAAGATTAAGGCTAGGGTTAAGACTAGGGCTTGTGTTAAGTAGTTAGAGCTAGAGTTAAGGCTTAGTGTTAGGGCTAGAGCTAGAGTTAATGGGATAGGGCTAGAGCTAAATTAAATGTTAGGTTTAGGGCTAGGCTAGGGTTAATGGGCTAAGTATAGAGCTAATGCTGAGACTAGGGTTTGGGCTAAGATTAGAGTAAGATCTAAAATTAATCTACAATTAGAGCTAAAGCTAGGGTTTAGGGGCTAGGGCTTGAGCTAAGGTTAAAACTACAGTTAGGGCTAGGGCTATGATTAAGTTGCTAGGGGTAGAGCTAAGTTTAAATCTAGGGTAAGACCTAAGTGCTTAGGTTAGATCTAGGGTTTGGGCAAGGGCTAGGATTAAGGGGATTGGGCTCGAGCAAAGATTAAGGATAGAGTTAGGGCTAGGTCTTGGTTTAAGCTGCCTTGGCTAGAGCTAATTTTAAATCTTGTGTTAAGGCTCTAGGACTAGAGTAAAAGTTCAGGATAGTGTTTAGGATAGGGTTAGAAAAAGTGGCTAGGGATAGAGCTAAGCCTAGGGTTAAGACTATGGTTAAGGTGCTAGGGCTAGAGCTAAGGTTAAGTTTAGTGTTTGAGCTAAGGCTATGTTTAAGTGTCTAGGCCTAGTGCTAAGGTTAAGTCTAGGACTAGGACTAGGGCTAGGTTAAGGGACTAAGGCTAGACCCAAAGTCATGTCTAGAGTGTAGGTCTTGGGCTAGGGTTGAGGGGCCAGGGCTAAAGCTAAGTTTAAGTCTAAGATTAGGGCTAGGGCTAGGGTTAAGGGCTACAGCAAGAGCAAAAGACAATCTAGGGTTATGGCTAGGGCCAGTTTTAAGTTGCTATGGATATAGCTAAGGTATAGCCTAGGGTTAGGGCTAAATCTAGGTTAAGTGGCTAGGACTAGATCTAAGGTTAAGGCTAAGGTTAGGACTAGGTCTAGGGTTGTCTCTAGGGCTGGAGCTAAGGTTGTCTAGGGCTAGGGATAGGGCTAGGGCTAAGTAGCTAGTGTTAGAGCTAATGTCAGGTTTACTGTTAGGGCTAGGGTTAGGGTAAAGTCTAGGACTAGAGATAGGTCTAGGGTTAAAGGGCTAGGCCTATAACTAAGGTCATGTCTAGGGTTAGGGCTAGGTCTAGGGTTAAGGGTCTAGAGCTAAGGTTAACACTAGGGTTAAGGCTAGGGCTATGGTAAAGTGGCTAAAGCTAGAGTTAAGGTTAAGTCTAGGGCTCGTGCTTAGTGTAGCGTTAAGGGATGGAGCTAATGTTAAGGCTAGGTTTAGGGCTAGGATTAAGTGGCTAGTACTAGAGTAAAGGTTGTCTAGGGTTAGGGCTAGGTCTTGGGTTAAGGGGCTAAGACTAATGCAATTCTCAGGCTAGGGTTATATCTAGGGCTAGAGCTAAGGTTAAGGCTAGTGTTAGGACTAAGGATAGGTTGAAATGGCTAGGGCTAGAGCTAATGTTAAGTTTAGTTTTAGGGCTAGGGAGAGGGTTACGGAGCTAGGACTAGAGCTAAGGTTAAGTCTATAGTTAGGGCTAGGGCTACGGCTAAATGGCTAGAGCTACAGCTAAGGTTAAGTAATGGGTTCGGTCAAGGGCTAGAGTTAAGGGGATTGGGCTCGAGCGAAGGTTAAGGATAGGGTTAGGGCTAGGGTTAATTGGATTGGGTTAGAGCTAAGGTTAATGCTAGAGTTAGGGCTAGGTTAAAGTTGCCTGGGCTAGTGCTAAGTTTAAGTCTAGGGTTTGGACTAGGGCTAGGGTTAAGGGTCTAGAACTAGAGCTAAAGTTAAGGATAGTGTTGTCAAGGGCTAGGGATAAGTGGCTAGGGCTAGGGCTAGGGCTAAGCCTAGGGTTAAGGCTATGGTTAAGGCGCTAGGGCTAGAGCTAATGTTAAGTCTATGGTTTGGGCTAAGGCTAGGTTTAAGTGTGTAGGCCTTGTGATAAGTTTAAGTCTAGGGTTAGGACTAGTGCTAGGTTAATAGGCTAGGGCTAGAGCCAAGAGTAAGTCTAGGGTATAGGTCTTGGTCTAGGGTTAAGAGGCTAGAGCTAAAGCTAAGCTTAAATCTAAGGGTAACGTTAGGGTTAAGTGGCTAGGGCTAGGGCTAACGTTAAGAGGCTACGGCTAGAACGAAAGACAATCTAGGGCAAATTCCAACCCATTTTAACTAAGCGTCCTCATTTGAGAACAGCCTAAAAACTGTAAAAAAATAATGGGTATAAATCATTATGCAAAACCATTATTATATATAGGTAATGAGGACATATTGATTCATCAGTCTTTTGACAAAATCTGCTTAAAAATTTAATTTAGAACACATGAAACATTCACAGCATATTTGACAAAAATACACGTCCATAAACCTACTTAGATACTTACCAATATTTTCTTGCATTTTGATCTCCGTATGCTGCTATTGAAAGGCTTGTGTAAATAAGAGTTTATTTATATCATGTTTGTCATATTTCTTAAAATAATTACATTTATAGGATATATAGCAATATAAGATTTGCTCTCCTCAAATGAGGACACTGGGTTAATGCATAGGCAAAGCATATTGAAAACATGTTCTTTGTCACTTATAGAAAAACAAGCCCCAAACATAACGCGTTTGATACTGCTAATACGATATAATGTCAAGGCATTGTCTTGAACATGGTCTGCACTGTCTGGGAGAAGCAGGCTTTGAACGCAACATGTTTGATACTTATGCGACGAGTATACGTGAGAGCTTGTGGTAGAGCATTCTTTGGTTGGAGCTGTTGACGGAAGGTGTTCTTTTATTCACGGTGCTAAAGGAGAGACCACAAGGTAAGATCCGAGTGTACCAGTCAGTAAAGAATTATCGTTTGAAATATTGTCACGTTATACTGTGCGAATTAGAAAGTGGAAATATGTTGGAATATTTTCTGCGTCGAAACATTTAACACGAACATAAGCGAGAAAGTACTTTTGTTAAACGTCAAGCAAAATGTTACCTTATGTAATTCAGCCTGATATGGTTTAATTTTTCTATTGCCCAGATGTCAAGAAAAAGACTGAAGACCCTCAATATGGACAAAATATTGGAACTTCTTGAGCAAGATGAAAACGAAAATCACTATAAGTTAAGCTAGGGCTAGGGCTAGGGCTAAGGCGAGGGCTAGGATTAACCCTCTAGGGCCATTCGTATCATATTTGATACAGTATTTCCCTATAAGGAAATATCTGGTATTTCCCTATAAGGAAACATTTGGTATTCATTGACTGAGCAGTCAGTACTGCTTTCATTTGAAATTTATAAAATATTTCTCTTAAAAAATTTTTCAGGAAAATATTTCTTTCAAGGCTTGTTTCATACTGTATCAAATATGATACAAATGGCCCTAGAGGGTTAAATGTCTAGGGCTAGAGCCTAGATTAAAGCTAGGGTTAGGGCTAGTGTTAAGTGTCTTGGGCTAGAGATAAATTTAAGGATTTGTTTAAAGCTAGGGTTCGTGTGAGGAGTTAGGGCTAGAGCTAAAGTTAATACTAGGGTTTGGGCTAAGGCTAGAGTTAAGCGGCTCGAGCTCGAGCTAAGGTGAAGGCAACGGTTAAGGTTAGAGCTGGTGTTAAGAGGCTAGGTTCAGAGCTAACTTTAACGCTAGAGGTAAGGCTAGGGCTAAGGTTAAGCGGCTAGGGGTAGAGCTAAGGTTCAGCCTAGGGTTAGGGATAGGGCTTGGGTTAAGTGGCTAGAGCATGAGCAAAGGTTAAGGATAGGGTTAGAGCTAGGGTTAATGGGGTAGTACTAGAGTTAAGGTTAAGGCTATAGTTAGGACTAGGGCTAGTGATAAGAGGCCTTAGAGCTAATGTTAAGTACGGTTTGTACTAGAGTTAGTGTTAAAGGTTAAAGACTAATGAGGTCATGTTTGAAACTTTTTGTGGGAGTTGCAGGAAAAGCTGTCATGGGAGTCTGGATGTAGTGCCATACACTATCTCAGCAGATGAACATTTCAAATCGTCTTTAACTGCAGTGCAGAGTCCCAGAAGAACCAGTGGTAGATGCTCCAGCCAATTTGCCTGATTCGTTGTGGCATTAAAGCTTACTTGAGTGTACGATGAAATCGTTCCACTGAGCCATTTGCCTCAGGATGGTAAGCGGTTGTTTTAATTCTCTTACTCCATAAGATCCTTATCAGCTGGTTGAACAGGTCTGACTCAAATTGCCGCCCTCTGTCTGTAGTAATTACAACCGGGACCCTAAAACGAGACACCCACTCTGACACAAAAGTCTTTGCTGTGGTATGTACAGTAATATCCGACATGGAATGAGCTTCACACCAACCGGAGAAACTATCAACACATGTCAATAGATATGTCTGACCCTCACATGAGGGGAGTGGCCCTGTGATGTCCACGTACATATGTACAAACCGCTTGTCGGGTGATGGAAAGGATCCAGCTGGTGAATGGATATGCCTCCTCACTTAAGCCCTCTGACACGGCACACATGTTTTTGACTATTTCTGAATGTCTGTTTTCATGCGTGGCCAAACAAATCTGTCTGTAATTAGCTGTATTGAGGCATTAGCTCCTAGCTGGGACACATTGTGCATTGTCTCAGGTACGAAGGGGCGCAATCGTCCGGTGCTGGTGTCACAATACACTTCCGATTCTGTGTTTGGAACATGTATCTTTGACAATGTCAAGGATGTGTGGTTCTGTCGTAAAAGGTTCTGTAGTTGTTGATCCTTTTCCTGTACTTCCACGAATGGTTGATATTTCAAACACGGGTCCAGAACAAAAGCATTGATGCCACGAGACATGGTGTTTGCAGGTATGTTGTTGGCTCCCTTGATGAAACGGATATCCGAGATGAATTGTAACAAATAATAAGGTAATCCAAATGTCTGGTTTCACGCGGGGAATATTTGTAGGAGCTTGATTGAAAGGCCCCCAACAAGGGCGTGTAGTCCGTCAATAAGTAGAATGTCCGCCCTTCAACAAATGTCGAAAGTAACGGACAGCTGAATAAGCAGCGAGGAGTTCACGTCCAAATGTGCTGTACCTGGATTCCGTAGAAGTTAGTTTCTTTGAAAAGAAGGAAATTGGTTTCCAGTAGCCATCGATCTTCTGATGCAGTACTGCACCTATGCCAATAGAAGAGGCATCAATTGCCAAACACAACTCGCTACCTGGAACAACAAGTGACAATTCAACTGCTCGGAACAATAAAACCTTAATTTGATGGAAGGCTACCAAGGCTAGGCCTGACAAAACTATATCACGATTTTTGACATCAGTTAAAAATCATTCAAAGGTTTTGTAACCTGCGCACAATTTGGTATGAAACTTCGAATGTCAGAAATAGCCACCACTTTAGATGGGGAAGGTGAAATTCCAGCTGAATTAATGCGGTGATCTAGGAAAATTACTTCAGATTTTCCAAACTCACACTTTACTGTTTTGATAACAACCCCGAATTTCTCAAAACGTTTCAAAATGGCAGTCTTTGGAATGTGTTCGGGTTCTACCAGAATCTGATGGTAGGCCCTGATAAGGTCTAATATAGTAAATATAGATTTACCCTGAATAATGGCCGTTACATCGTGCATATGCGGAATGGGATAAACAATCAGGTTTAGTGGCAGAGTTGAGTGCCCTATAAACGCCACAAGCGCGTCAGGTACCTCCATGTTTGGGTACCAGGTGCAAAGGAGACGCTCAGTTACTATTTGATGGCCGGATATTACCCAGTTTCATCATTTGGTTGAATTTTGCTTTCGTCACACTCAATTTTTCCGGTGCCTGGCGACGAGGACGGCTGTGAACAGGAGGACCGCTAGTAGCAATGGGGTGTGTGGTATTGTGGGGCAGGCTCTCCTTGAGAAAAGATGGTTTTGTAATGCTCTCAAACTTTTTAAGAGCGGGTTATGTTCTGAGTTAGCCACAGTTGGATATAATGCAATTATATTATGAATGGCTCCAGGCGTTCGAATTTTTGTCTTAGAGTCTATCAGACAATGTCTGTTAACATCAATGAGAAGACCAAATTTGTGTAAGAAATCTGCACCCAATATGGCCTTCTCTACGTCCGCAAAAACAAAAAAATGGGTGAAAACCCGTCTCAGACCCAAATTCAATGTAAGGCACCTCTGATCATAAGTCTGGATGAGTGACTTCTTTACGGCCTGTAAGGTAAGTTTATGAGGGCCTTTTAACTTGTCTTCCCTAGTGGCAGGAGTTATTAAAGATATTTGCGCGCCACCGTCTACAAGGAAACGTATACCAGTCGTGCGATCTGAAACAAATAGCAAGTGACAAAGATCTCCCACACCGGCGCACGGTGTCGCCTCTGGTCGCCAGCTTAGGCTTTTTGTTCTGTTGCGAATTGAAAGAATAGGGGGGCTTACAATAATTAGCCCTATCTCCAAATTTCCTGCATAAGCAACAAATTGGGTCCTTGCTAACAGCTCTTGCACGATTTCTACTTTGGGAGTGGGGTATGCTAACTTCTGTAACCGTCTCTCTAAGTTTCCATCCTAGCCTCTAACCTTCGTTGCCCCGCTAAGAGTCTAACGAGCGGATCTGGTTCTTGCGTCTGTACAGCGGAAACGGGAGCAGTGCATCCCGATGTTAGGTCTGCCACGTTATCAGCTATTTAAGCCAGCTTTTGAACGGGTGCATCTTCACCAACCGCAGCTAAAACAGCGTGGTACCCCAACGGCAAACGCTGGAGAAAAATACGACGTCTAATGTCACCCTAATTACCTTCTCCAGCTAAATGTTGCAAACGACGTAAAAATTGCGACGGCTTGCTATCTCCCAGTTGTCCTTCGTGTAAAAGTTAGGACAATTTCTTTTGCCGTGACATAGACGTACTTCGAAGAAGTTCTTCTTTTAACTTGTGATACGGCTTGTCTTTTGGCGGAGAGATAATAATAATTTCTCTCACCTCCTGGACAGTTTCGAGAGGAAACTTGGAAACGGCTAAATTATATTTCGTTTTCTGAGAGGTAAGCAACGATGAGGTGTTGGAAAGAATGGCAACCAAAAGGAAATTAATACCGAGCATCAGGAAGAGACAACTGAAGTTCCTGGGACACGCAATGAGGAAGGAGAGCTTGGAGAACCTGATACTGACTGGCCAGGTAGAGGGAAAGAGAGACAGAGGAAGGCAGCGTACAACATATTTGTAGGGCCTGGTCGGGTGGATGACGGAACGGGGGTTGCCAGGAGTAACAGGAACAAACATACTAAGGGCCACAAGGGATAGGGAGACGTGGAGGGCCATGATCGCGTACGTCCTGAAGGGACAAGGCACATAGAAGAAGAAGAAGAATTCCTCTCAGTTTGCAATCCGACTCTAACTGTGCGAAAAATAAACCCGGGTCTGCTTTAAAATATGCTAGGCTGACAATGTTTACCGCCGAAACAGCGGCCGTTCTATCCTCCTCCATATCGTATATTCTCCATGGGAAATGTTGCCACAAGAAATACACCTCACAATGCGAAGTATAAAAAGAAAAAACGTAAAACAAAAAAAAAAACAAACGAACACAAATATTTAAAACAGGTTAAAAGCAGCTATCACTGCAATTATTCTGTTCCGACGAATGGGTGTTGTCAACCCTAACAGTAAGCCCGTACCCAAACGAAGCCCGTACCCAAACGAAGCTTTTTAACGTTGGGGGCCATCGCCAAATTCAAATTCGAGATGGAAGAAGGAGTAAATGAAGAAGAAGGACGCCATGTTGCCATGTAATACGGTCATCATTTCTGTACGATTTGTGTAGTGAGAGGAAAAAAATTTCTGACACACTAAGTTAACAGCTATTTTGCAAGTTGCAAAAATAAACTGACACGTTGAAGTCACCACTTATTAGTAATTTTTCCAGTTACGCGATACTAATATAAACATTAATATGCTGCCGTAGCACGTGTAATAAAAGAAGGACAAGTTACATGGCAATAACAAATAGGCCTTGAATATATCAAAAACCAGTATGATACATTCAGACTATTTAATTACGTCCCAAAACAAGATGAATGTTCATGTTGTCCAAATGGACAAGAATGTTTTTAGCAAGAATAGCAAAGAAATGACATACCGTTAGGTAAGCAATGCTCCTCGTGGTTATGCCCACCAAGGCAAAGAGGGGAACCGAATCCAAACCAAGGAGAGTTCCTCAAAAAGGAAGACAACTGTTGTTCCCCTTCAGGGAAGACAACTATTGTCTCCCTACACCCGGATTAAAACTTTGTCTTCCATCTTGTGCTTGAATCTCTAGCATTGAGATTTGTGTCCTGATGAAGAGGGAACAACTAAAAATTAAAATTTTAAAATAACTGAAAATAAATGTGATTTTAAAAGTTTTTAATTTATATTTAGTTTAAATTAACCCTCTGTTGCATATGCAACAAAGGTTAGAGAAAAGTTACATTTTTAACCAATATGCAACAAAGGGTTAACACAAAAAACTTTTTGCTTTAAATTAAGTTAAAAATAGCTCCAGAACTTTCTGAATGGAGGAAATGAATTTTATTTCTTTAAAATTCCAAAGAATCACAGTTAAAGTGAGACGTTTTAAGACATAAGGTTTCTGTGGTGTTTTTGATTTGAAGAACACAACTAAATTTAACTTAAATGAAGTTTATAGTTTAAAGAATTCAATTTTCAGCCTAAACTAGCATTTCGGTCTAAATCGGAGTTTCGACCCAAATCGATCTTTGGGTTGGAATTGAACTTATCATCCGAATCAGACTTTAAGTGAGGTTTTGAAGTTCCATGGAGTGAACTGAGGAATTCAAAGTTAGTTCTTCAAAATGACCATTGATGTTTTCTAAGCTGGACCGGAACCGGAAGTTCTATTTAGTTTTAGCCCCCTGCAGCAATTAGCTGTTAAGCTTACACGAAGTGCTGCTTTTAAGCAAGTCTATGAATAAAGTCTTAGAATTATAGTACTGTGCAAAACTATTAGAACAAGATCTATGTTATTTTTTCTGAGGCATATTGACAAAAAATAAACAATTTAATTAAAGTAATTTTATTTGATTTACTCAACAAATGCTTTAACAAAAAATACTTGTTACATAGAAATATTTAGTATAACAGCGTTTTGATCTGATCACAGCCTTCATTCTGTCAGGCATTGACATCACTTTTTCTTCAATGTATCTTATTGTATCTCCTGCCAAGCAGCTTGTATTTGTTCTCAATGTTAGTCTTACAAAGTAACATTAGATTTATCAATTTTTTTATTCAAAATATCCCATAGATGTTCAATAAAGTATTTTAAAAATAACTTGTTTAATAGAAAATAGAAAATATGAAAAATTAAATATAACTTCTTTTTAATAAATTTCTTTTACACCTAGTTTTAAATAATCAATATTTATTAGCAATTTACTTGGCTTTTCACCCTGTATTTGAATTTCAGTGAGGTTTTTAGAAAAATCACCCTTGTCTTAATACTTTTTCACTTTACCGGTAGTGTGCAAATGTGTTAAGAATATACAGTGGAACCTGTCGTATGCGACCACCCCTACTGCAATCAAAAGCTGGTCGCATACGGCAGGTGGTCTCTCACTAAATGCTCATAGTCATGACCTATTTACGCCAGGAACGTATATTCCACTCATCAGAATGTACATATTAGAATTTTACTATGTAATCTGGGAAGAGATAAATGAGAACCTAAGAAAATGGCCTAAATTTAATGAAATTTATTCAGAATAATTCATTTTAAAATTTTAAAAATCGTATTTACAACGGTCAACAAGAGACCAAAATATTTATTTTCAAAAAATATTTAATAAGTGGACTTTAAAAAAGTATACGGTTTCAGTTTTTTTCTTAGAAGTGAGTGATAGCAAAAGAGAATCTGCAATAATACATGAAAAAAAAGCATAAAAAAAACTGACAGTGATAGTGAGTGGGGGGTAGAGAAACAGAGAGATAGAGATAGATATACCCAGATAGAAATAGGGTCGATAGATACACAAAAAATAAAGGAACGAAAGATATAGACATTTGAGAAAGGGACATAATTGTGATTTTCCCAATCCCTGAATTTATCCAAGTCAGTACAGAGACTGCGATAAATCCCTTGAACATGTCAAATACAATACATGTTGTGCAAAACAGCCGATCTTTGCCCGTGAGGTGAACTCAGGCAATGTACATTTCAACAAGAAATAACAGTTTGATACAACGCTAGAATAACAAAACGATGAGGAAATGTTCCTGGCTTAAATCATATCAAAATGAAACAGATTACTTATTTAAAATTTTAATTTCTCCTAATTTAAAAGTTCGCAGTGTACGACCAAAATGAATTTTTTAAAGCGGTCGCTTGATCAGTGATTTTCACTCGTTGATGTTAGTCGCTGGTCGCGCTCTGGAGGTGGTCGCTCATTAAAGGCCAATTAACATTAGCAAATCTTTCGTGCATAGAAAAAGCGGTCGTTAACCACAGGTGGGTGTATACAGCAGGTTTTTATATATATATATATATATATATATGATCACACATGAATATCAATTGCAGTAAATAAACAGAGAAAGGTTTTTATTATAAACTTATAAGAAAAATATTGCCGTACATAATGCTCTACAAAGTATCGAGCACTCTTAATAAAGTATTACGAAGATGCATTTATATATAAAGATAATATTAATAATGTCTAAAATAGATTAAAATTTATAGTAATAGATTCTATTGAGTCCTACTTGTTATTACAAAAAGTTTTAATTCATGAATTAGTTGTAAAAATAGGGAAATTAAAAATAGAACATTTGGAATATCCTAGAATGTTCGAGAAAAACTGAAGATAAGATGATTCGAGAAATATGCAAATTAGATGTTAGCCCCTATAAAAATAGGTCCTTGGAAGAGTGTAATTAGTTATTAAAAGGATTTGCTGACGTTATCAACTCCGGTCCGATTTAGGGTGTGTATATCTAGTCGAAAGAATCTCTACTAAATGTTGCCGACCAACTAAAACCTGAAAAAGAACCTCATGGAACTAAGTGGGTAAATAGAATTTTTTGACTCTTTCATTGACCAAACAAAAATTATTGTCTATATACACATTTGAGGATTTTCAAAAAGGTATATCACAGAGACTACTTCGTTAGTTTAACTGGGTAAAGATACTTGACTGATTACCTTCCCTTTCTCTCCTCGTAACCCTCGCCAGTAGTAAACTCTATGTTTCTGTTTTGAATGCAAAAATTGTATATTTATAAATATTTTTATTCTGTGTCATCGTAAATTAAATATTTGTTTGTGATTTAGCTCTGTCTTTTGGTCAGCCATTTTTCTTTTGTTATAACTTATAACATCGTAACAAAAGTAAATCACTACAAACAATGGATTGTCTACCTATTAGTGTGTACTAAAACTATGGCATATATATATATTGTTATGGATATAGATAACCGCGCACACACCTACACACATATATTGAGAATGTTCTCTGCGTGTGTGTCTCTGTGTATGCGGGTCCGTTACCTATAGACTCCGAAACGCCTGAACCGATTTCCTTGAAATTTTACACAGTTGGACTATAAGCGTCTGCGAGTGTCTTTAGGTCGGTTTTGTGTTGAGGCACCCCCGATAAATATCGAAAATCGATAATCGAAAAAATCGGGTTATAGAAGGAGTGGTCCGATTTTAATCAAATTTGATACACACATAGACAAAGATATAAGAAACTATATTCAGAAGTTTCAAGGTTGCAGTTCTTACAATAGTGCAGAAAATCGATCATATATATATATATATAAGGCAAGATGTTTGTGTGTGTCTGTTTATCTACCTCTATGTCTGTATTTTTTTCAGCCCTTTTATTTTAGTTTTTGCTTCGGGTTTGGCTCTAAGTAGGTATAATTTTAGTTCTTAGTTTCAGCCATGATACCATTTACTCAGAGGACTAATTTAGCCTTCAAAATTCAGTTTACGACGAAAAAACTTGTTTGATATCGATACCAGGAAATCAAAATTTGACTTACATCCATTCATTTTTCTTTCAGTCTACGGTTTCGCTTTAACTGGAAACAACTATTGCTTTTTAGTCTTTCGTGCCAACGTCCAAAGAGTGAACTCCAGGACCATGGATTAGTTTTAAAGCCACACCGCGCTATACTGCTAGTATTCTATAATTGTAAGCCAAAAGAACAGTCCAAAATGCAAATTACAAATTGGAGATATCAAAAAGAAGCAATTATAACAATTTGTATATCTGGGAAGTGTTTTACAAAAGGTGGAATGTGAGACACTAAAATACGAAGGCGCATTGGAATAGCGAAAGAAACGAAGAAAAGTGTAGTGAACTGTTACGTAATATCAGTTCAGCTTATATGGCAGAGAATATAGGACAACATCCTAGCAGATGAAAAGCAACTTAAAACAACAGAAATAAAGAGGAGAGTAGTGAACTGTTACGTAATATCAGTCCATCTTATCTAGTAAGGAATAGAGGACAATTTCCTCACATATGAATAAGAGAGTTTAAGCAAAAGAAACAAAGAAAATAGTAGTTGTGAGGTAAAATCGGTCAATCTATATGGCAATGAATGCTGAACAGTCTCCTCACAGAAGAAGAAGAGACTTAAAGCAACAGAAAAAAAAGTACTGAACTATTATTTAATATTACTCCTTCTATATGGATGTGAATGCTGGACAATCTCCTCACAGATGTAATGTTCTTAAAAGGACAAATAAAAGGTCTCTTGATTTTAACTAAGTTAAAAGTTAGTCAATGAATTTTTTTCTGAATTTTTTTTTTGTTAATCATATCACCCCAAGCAAGGCGAAAACGCCACTGATGCGCAGGGGGCTACGTGAGAGTGAAAAGATTGGAAAAGAGAAAACCGGAAACCACATCCTAAACAGGAAACAAGGGATGAGCCTCTTCACCTGCTCAATAGACGTGGGTGGAGTGTGAACCGGGCGATAGTTTAGTCTATCTACTCCAATTGAAAAATTAATATAAAATAAAAAAAAAGAGTGACAAGATTGGAAAAGAGAAATCCTTTGTGATGGGAGACGTGGGAAACGTGGGAGACGTTTCGTGTCTTCCTTTGTGATGTCCCTTAAAGCAAAGTTTTTAGTCTCCCTGTTGAAGACAGTGCATCTGAGGTCTCCTCTTGGGTGAAAGCCGGCATTGATACATTCATCCGATCCAGGAAGATCCAATTCAAACTCAAAATTCGTACTTCTAATTGGTTTTCTTCTGCTTGCTCGGTCGCCATTTCCTACAGGAACCACTTCATCCGGCTTTAACGGAGCAATGAGTCTGATCATAATCGGCACCTTTTTGTCTAAGCACGTAATGAATGCAAGCGAGTCCTAAACGATGCTAAGCTGTTCTTTGATAATAAAATGAAGCAGCGCATAGCATCGCACAAGTTTGGCTGTAAAGACTACTGGCGGCTCTACAAATATGTGCTGAACAACAGTAAACCTTCAATTCCTCCTTTAATCAATAAATTTGAGGTCCTCACAGCTACATCGGAGTGCTTTGCTCGCAGATTCTCCACCAACTCCATTTTTGATTCGTCTTGAGTATCCGCTACCGATTTCTAACCTGGAACTGAGGCTGAACTGAATGACGTTTACATTACCCCTTCCTTGGTCGCTGACATAATTTCAAAGCCTGATCCTCATAAGGCGAGCGGAGGTGGCAGAATCCTAGTCAACGTCATGAAGAAATGTGCCCCATGAACTCTCCTCTGTACTCTCAAATCTCACAACTACTGCCTCTCTGTTTCTTGCTTTCCTGTCTACTAGAAGTCCTCCTCTGGGGTTCCAGTTTTTAAGAACTCTGGAGAACACTCAGACCCCTCTAATTATCGCCCTTAATCAGCCTCCTACTGATTTTTTGCAAAGTGTTCGAGAACGTTATCAATGTTGAAGTGTTTCAGACTACAACCTATTCTCCGACAAACAGTATGGCTTCAGCTTAGCCAGGTTTACTGCTGATATCCTAACGACTATCACAGAGCATGTATACTAGGCTCTCGATAAGAACGGTGAAGCCTGAGCTTTGGCCCCGGATATCACCAAAGTATTTGACAGAATCTGGCACGCTGGCCCTTTGCTATGGTATAATTGGACGCTTGTTTGGTTTATTACAATCGTTCCTATCAAATCGCGTAATGAAGTTGGTATTGAATGGACATTTTTTAGATCATATCATACGAACAGGGGTGTCCCTCAAGGCTTTATTCTAGGTTCCACGCTTTTTCTGATCTTCATTAACGATCTCCCTGATATAATCAGATCCCAAGTAGACATCTACGCTGACGACACCACCATTTACTCCCGCCTCGATAAGGAATCTGCCGAGGCTGATGAAGCAAACCTTGTTGCTGATCTTGAAAAGGATCTCCAATCAGTTGTGGACTGGTTTAAGAAATGGTTAAAAGATTTTAATGCTTCGAAAAGGAAGCTGCTATTCTTTAGCCACTATAGACAGTCGCTCCTACCCCGACCCATCAACATGGATCAGGCTAGTCTCCTTGAAACAATACGTTGCGCCTCCTCGTCTTAACTCATACAGCAGACCACAATTGGAACGACTACATTAAATCAATAGTTAAATATACTGCAATGAAGTTCGGATCACTGTGTCGGTCCAGGAATCATTTTTCGTCTGAATCCATCTTCCACATTTACATATCTACCATACGCCTGTGCATGAAATACTAATGTCACATCTGGTCGGGCGCCTCTGCTATTCATGTTGAGGTTTTCAACAAAAAAAATTTGCAATGTAGTCGATCTCGACCTGGCAACTCGACTTCAGTCACTTTCTCACCGACAAAATGTGGCTTCCCTTTGTCTTTTCTAAAAATATTTTCACAGCTTCTACTCCGACGAGCTTAGCTCCCTGGTGCTCCCTCTTCATGAATTTACTCGAGATACTAGACTGGCAACTAGGTCCCACGGTTTTACAGTGAAAACAATCAAATATAACCGCAACTTCTATTACATCAGCTTCTTTTTTCGCACTTTCTGCCCGTGGAACTCCGTTTCATTTACTTGCTTCCTTGTTGTCTACAATCTCCAAGAGTTTAAATGCAATGTCAATTGCCATCTCTTATCTCCTTGGCTCACATCCTTTCCCAAACACCCCTTGCATCTTGTTCTCCTCCCTTTCCTCTCTGCTCTCATGCAGCTCTCATCACACAAGTGTTTCTATCCATCTTTTACCCATCTTTTACCCATTCTATGACATCCCCTGTGACCTATTCCTCTTTTGCAACCCCTCTGCGCACCAGTGGCAGTAATGCTTTGCTTGCGATAAAACGATTATAAAAAAAACAACAACATGAAGAAGAAACTTGAGGCAACCAAACTATGATTCTACAGAGGGATGTTGAGAAAACCATGAACGGATCATAGAAGCAATGCGGAAGTTTTAAAGAAAATGAAAGCGAAAAAGACACATACGTAATATCAGGAAGAGATTTCTATGGCAGATAATGAAGAACGAGAGATTTGACTCTCACTTTACATGCTGAAGGCAAGAGGGGAGGTGGAAAACAGCGTGTAACCTACCCAACGATCTTGTGTAACGAGATGTCAGAGCAGAGTTTAGGAGAGATAGCAAGAAGCAAACTTTATTAAGGGCTACAAAGGACAAGAAATTGTGGAGAGTCATGATCGGTAACGTACTGAAGGTGCATGGCACATCAGTCAGTTAAGTGCCATAACGTGAAACACGCTTGGGCGATCATGTCTCGAAAGAGACATGACTGACTGGGCAGAAGATTATCCCGCAGTAGGTTGCCATTACTTTCTGCGGTAGACTGGTTGCCGGCCAAGGCTATAGAACCCAATCTGTCCTGTTATTTAAACCATAACTGGAGGGGAGAGACGGATTAATACCATTCCCAAGGGTATTTGCGCGTAAGTGAATGCAATGAATTCAACTGGAATTCGAACTCGGCTTCCCGATTTCTCGTTCCAATGCACCACAACGCATATGGCACATAGAAAGCGAAAAAGAATTATACTTCTTCAAAGAACCGCATTATAATGTGAAACGTTTGTATAATATTCGCTATAATTTCTTTATTCTTTTTCCCCAGGTAGCAGTTTCGGAAATATCGAGAAAGCACATATATGCGTGCACACAAAATACTCAATGCGTATACCAAAACATAGTGACACACACATCTAACCGCCATCAACATTAAAGGAAGCAATCACCGAATGGCATTCTGACTTTAAAATCTAGGAAACAAAATTATTCTTTAAAAAAAAATGGTTTGATAAGATCAAAGCGAATGTAGCCGGAGTTCTGATAGAACTGAAGAGCAGATTCAGGTCTTCGTGGAATAATGAAAATAGAAGAATAAAAATGAATAGCAAATTGGTAGTAAGAATAAAAAGTTTATTAGAAATGTCAAGGAAACAAATGGAAATTCGCAATAGGAAAGGGAGATAATCAGAGACCGTAACAAGGGAGATAATCGCTGGAACTTAAAAATAATAGAAATAGAATCGGAAATATTAAGATAAATTTGAAAATGGAAATTTAAACTTTCTTTAAAAAAATGATAAGGAAAACTCAAAAGAAAATTAACATGATTTGAAGATTCTAAAAAAGGAAAAAGGTTCAAACCTTATTTTTATATTATTTTTTAATTGTTTCTCTCCAAGATGAGCGATAATATTACGAGGACACAGGAGGTTATAGAGAGTGAAAGAAAATGAGAAAATCTTAGTGAGGAGTGTGAAGCAAAAACGAAAATGTACAGCAAACACTCAAACACCAAATGACAAAAACTGATTTCCGAGTCTGAGGATACGGGCATCAGCATTACTGCCGACAATAAAAATATGTTTCCTGTTCCCTCGGAAGAATATATAAGCCAAGTCTTTAGACCAGGAAAACACTAAACAGAAGGAGAAGCAACATACTGCAACAGATTTATAACATCGCCGATAAAAAATTCCCTTACTCATTCATCCTTCTGCTCCGCCATGCTACGTGACGCTTACACTTTACTCCTCATTTTCTCCCTTGACTCTGTTTTTCTCACACATACGCGCAAAGAAATCACATTTTTTTTCATCTTAAAAAAACAACAACAAATACAGACTTTAAAAAATGAATATTCATACAAGATACGAAAAATTTAGTTGTAAAAACCTGAAAATAAAAATATTTTATATTTTTATATTAAAAAATCTTTTGCGTCATTTTCTTTATTGTGGTTTGATTCAATTCCGGAACAGCGATTAATGATGAAAAGGACAATAAATGATCAGAATTCAGGAAGAAAAAAATGGTGATTGTCGTTGCATATAAAGTTTTGAAGATAAGTGAACTCATTGCATTCACTTACGCTCAAATACCCTTGGGAAAGATATGAATCTACTGCTTCACCCACCAGCTATGGGTTGAATAGCAGGACAGATTGTGTTCTATAGCCTTGGTAGTGAACCATTCTTCCGCAGAAAGTAATGGCAACATCCAGCAGAAAGATCTGCCCAGTGTATCACGCATGGCACTTAACTGACTGAATGAAGATAATATTTGGAAACATAAGTGAAGATTCTCCTGGGTATAAAGTGGGGGATCGCTTTTCTATTGCTATGAAGTAATAAACTGATCCCCCACTAATTACTAATGATTAATACAATCCGTCTCTTCTCCCTTCAGCTATACTTTAAATAGCAGGATAGAAAATCTTCTGCCCAGTCAGTTATGTCTCTTTCGAGACATGATCACCCAAGCGTGTTTCACGTATGGCACTTAACTGACTAAATAAAAACAATAGTTAGAAACATTAGTGAAGCTTCTACTGGGCATAAAGTGGGGGATCGGTTTCCTATTGTTAGGAAGTAATAAACTGATCCCCCACTAATTACTAATGATTAATACAATCCGTCTCTTCTTCCTGCAGCTATACTTTAAATAGCAGGATAGAAAATCTTCTGTCCAGTCAGTCATGTCTATTTCGAGACATGATCGCCCAAGGGTGTATCACTTGTGGGACTTAACTGACTGAATGAAGATAATAGTTGGAAACATAAGTAAAGATTCTACTGGGCATAAAGTGGGGGATCGATTTTCTATTGTTATGAAGTAATAAACTGATCCCCCACTAATTACTATCTATTAATACAATCATTCTCTTCTCCCTGCAGCTATACTTTAAATAGTAGGATAAAATCTTCTGCCCAGTCAGTCATGTCTCTTTCGAGACATGATCGCCTAAGAGTGTGAAACGTATAGCACTTAACAGACTGAAGTGACAGTGAGGCAAAAATTCGGAAAAAAATTCGAAAGGTGAGATTTTCGAGAAAATAAACTATTAGAATATAAATATTGCTGTTTCAAGAGTAGAAAGATGCAGCCTTATTGCAAATCTAATTGCCCGCTGACTTTAATTTTATTTTCTAAAACATTTTATGTGACAGGAAACCTTGAAATCGGAAAGATTTTCCACTGGTGAGCAGTGCCAGAAAAGAAAATGTTAGAAAAAAGATGGTGGCTGCATCTAGATATGTCAATAGTAAAACCTTGAGACCTAGCTGCCAATCTAGTAACGTATTGAAATTTATGTAGGTGAAACCAAGTCACCTGACAAAATGACTAAAATTGTGATGCCAGGTCAGTACCAATTCCATTTTCTGACCTTAATTTGAATTTTTTCAAAAATCTTGAGATATACACCGGAGTCACCATGCTTTGAGTAATGCTACTATATCATGTCTGGTGTAGATATGACAGTTATATTCAGTGTATAGAGGAATGGAAGATTTATAAATGTGCATGATCGATTCTGATAAGAAGAATTGCTTGAAACGACATAGTGAGCCACTTTTTCACGCAGTTTTTTTTTTTTTATAATCATATCGCCCCAAGCAAGGCATATTTCTGACATTGTTTTGCAGGGGCTTACATAGATGGAAAGTTATGAGAAAGAGTGACAGGTTATACGGGGTGTCAGGAAGTGGGTAAAAGAAAGGATTAATGTGGTCATAAAGTGAGGGATCAGTTTATATATTGATTGTAATGTAAAATTGATCCCCCACTTTATATCCATATTATAATATAGAATTTTTGTTATAATTATAACACCTGAAGCAGGGCATTTTACTGCCACTGTTTTGCAGGGGTTCATAAGAGGAATGTTATGATAAAGAGTGACAGGTTATAGGGGTTGTCAAGAAGTGAGCAAGAGAAGGATGAGAATAATGATGAGAGTGGAGAGGACGGAGAAAAAAGCATGAGAGAGAAAGAGAGAGAGAGAGAGGATGCAAGTTAGTGAGATAGGAGATGACTATTGACTTTTCATTTAAATTCTAGAAGATTGTAGCTAATTATCTCTCTCGTTGGAGAAGTAACTCGCTGCCCTACCTCTGTGCCCCTTGTTTTCAATATGTCTTATGGGTGTTAAATTTACCAAACACTCTTTCCTTATTATGTATCCTAGAATTGTTATCTATATCTTTCTGTTTCTAAAACTTGTTTCCGTTCTTCTTATAACTTACTATTTACTCCCATATTCACTCGATAGTATTCTCCGCATGTTTCTATACAAGCGCGTTTCCATTGCCTCAAGTATATTTCCATTGCCTCAAGTCTCTTTTTACGTCAGTAGATTGCGAAACATTCTCCACTATAGAGGAGCACTGATATTTTCAGAGTTTTGTACTAGTTTGTTTGAAAAGATATAAACGATAAAATTACCAAATGTAAGAATAAGATTTTAAGAATAACAGTTGGTTACCATGCAAATCCTTTACACTTCCAAAAAAAAAATCGATGACGTATAATGTCTGGTTCTCTAAAAACAACGATCGTTTTGACGAATAACAACTAGCATTAACATATAATTATATAAATTTAAATCTATATTTTTGTTCTTCGTCCGTGGAGGTTGTGTGCTGGGATGGACGTAGCCAGAGAGAATCACGCATATATGAAGAAGCCGACGAAGAGTTGTTAGCTAACGGAAGTTCCCTGCTCTCTCTCTCTCTCTCTCTCTCTCTCTCTCTGTTTTGACTTCTCCTCCTCCTATCTTTGATATAACGCAAAAGCGCACATGCACCCGGGTTTCTTTTGGCTGTAGCTTAATTGACGTCAATCATATCTTTGTCAGCTATTCCCTTTCTTGCATTTATTGTTGCCTTGTGATTTTAGTCTTTGATGTCGATCATATCTTTGTCGGCTATTATCCATTTTTTTTTTTTTGCTCTTGATGGCGATCATATTTCTGTCGGCCACCGCCTGTGCTCTTTGCCTCTGATGTCGAACATGTATCTTTGTCGGTCACTGCCTGTGTTCTCTGCCTTTGATGTCAATTATATTTTTTGCCTAGTCAAAGTAATCTGTTACATCAGAACCGAATTTCTGTTAGACACTAGCGATGTTCCTGCACTAGTGTCAAAAAATGAAACCTCACAATATGAAACGAAAAAAGGTAACAGACGTAGATTGCATAGACGATGTTTGGGTACACGAAAGCAGACAGGAGTGGCTATAGATCTTACATAGAAGACGTTCCTCTCTCTTAGCCTACTTCAAACATATTCTTCTTCTTCTGTGTGCCCTGTCTCTTCAGGAGTAACAGGAGCAAACATGCTATGAGCCACAAGTGGCTCTTAGTATGTTTGTTCCCGTTACTCCTGGCAACCCCCGTTCCGTCATCCACCTGATCAGGCCCTACAAATATGTTATCCGCTGCCTTCCTCTGTCTCTCTTTCCTTCTATCTGTCCAGTCAGTATCAGGTTCTCCAGGCTCTCCTTCCTCATTGCGTGTCTCAGGAACTTCAGTTGTCTCTTCCTGATACTCAGTATCAATTTCCTTTTTGTTGTCATTCTTTCCAACACCTCATCGTTGCTTGCATGCTCAGTCCACGATATCCGCAGCACCCTTCTGTAGAACCACATTTCTTCTGCTTCTAGTTTTGTCCTCATTTTCGATGATATTGTCCAGCATTCACTGCCGTATTGAATAACCAGTCCAGAAACTATGGCCCTTGATTCGGAATGGATCCTATCTGGAATGGAGAGAATTATACCCCAGGAGTAATTCTAGGAAAAACCAAACAGACAGCCCCTTGTTCACCCTTGAATGCGCTACGCCCATAGATTAATAATCATCATCATTTATCCATCACACCCAATGGTGCATTGGGCAGCAACGTTTAGTTGCTGTTTCTGTAACAACCTTTTTTTACGGGGCAGGGTTGTTAGCCCTGCGCCCAACCCCAAGCCTGGAGGACTGGTAGACCATTCTTGGTTCTTACGTTTACAGCATCTGGTATTCCCAAATGATCACCCATTTAAGTACTGACCAAGCTCGATGTTGCTTAACTTCGGTGATCGGACTGGAACCGGTGCATGCAACACGATATAGCCGTAGACTAATGCCCATAGATTAATGCAGCAGTACACTATTTATCACAAGGAATGGTGTAGTAGAAAAGTTGCCTCATTTAAGAACTGCCAGCAATCACGGCAAAAAAAAGTACTACAAATGCGCGCAGTATAACGCCACTTGATAGAAATGCTTGGAAACTGGATATATTTGGGGGAAAATGTTCTGGTCAGGCACCCCTGCTGTTTATCTCAGTGTTTTTGACAGGCTCCAAAGGAGAATCTGTAACGTGATTGGTCCCGACCTAGCTCGACTCCAGCCACTTTCTCTCTGGTGGGATGTAGATTCTCTTCTACAAATATTTTCATGGCTTGTGCTCCGACGAACTTAGGTCACTGGCGACCACATCACAAGAATTTACTCGTGCAACCAGACTGGCAACAAGGTCCCACCTTTTTAAAAAAACCAAAGGCAGCCTCCATCAGCTTCTTTTCAGGCACTTCCCGCCTGTGGAACTCCCGTCCATATACTTGCTTTTCTTGACGGCTGCAAACTCCAGGAATTTAAATGCAATGTCAATTCCCATCTCTTATGCATTTGATTCCAGTCCTTTCTACATCACCCTGTATATCTTGTCCTTTTCCTTTCTCTCTACCTTTGCAACTGCCTTCACTTCTGTGTTCCCATCCTTCTCTTGATCCTTTGTCTGACACTCCCTGTATCTGGTTCGTCTTTCTCTTCACTCTCCGCCTTCCTAAAACTTTAACATTTATGTAGCCCCCTGCGCATCAGTAGCGGTACCGCCTTGCTCGTAGTGAAACTCTACTGTCAGAAAACTGCATGCATACGGAGAGAAAACGAGTTTAGAGGATAGACAAAGATAGAAAAGGGTGTAAGACAAGGGTGTGTCTTCTCACCGGATCTATTCAACTTATTCAGCGAGAAAATTCTGAGAGCCTTAGAAGTCATGCCAGGATTCGTCATTGGCGGCCACAATCTGAACAATATAAGATACGCAGATGATACAATGCTGATAGCAGACACTGAAAGGAAACTACAAGAGCTCCTACAGAAAGTAGCTGAAGAAAGTGGAAAGAAAGGACTACAAATAAGCTACAATAAAACTAAATGAATGGTTATCAGTAAAAAGAGTCAAGTGCCATACGTGATACACGCTTTTGGCGATCATGTCTCGAAAAGGACATAACTGACTGGGCAGAAGATTATCCCATAGTAGGTTGCCATTGCTTTCTGCGGTAGACTGATTGTCAGCCAAGGCTATAGAACCTAATCTGTCAGGTTATTTAACCCATAACTGGAGGGTAGAGACGGATTAATACCTTTCCAAAGAGTATTTGTGCGTAAGTGAATGCAATGAATTCAACTGGAATTCGAACTCGGCTCCTCGATTTCTCGTTCCGAGCCGACATCTACTGCACCACAACGCACATCCAGTTAGAGCAAAAACAGGAGCCCAAAATGCCAACTACAGATTGGAGATATTGAAATCAATCAGGTGCAGAAATTTAAATACATGGGGAGTATTCTAACAGAATACAAAAAGTGCAAGTCAAAGGCGAATTGACATGGCTAAGAATGCATTCCAGAAGTTGCGTAGAGTATTGATAGACATGAACATTTCGCTGGAAACAAAGAAGAGAGTACTGGATTTTTATGTGATGTCTGTCTTTCAATATGGCAGCGAATGCTGGAAAGTCTCATCAAGATGAGGGAAAGACTGGAAATAAACAAAACGTAGTTCTACAGAAGGATGCTGAGGATATCATGGACCGAACACGTGAGCAAAGATGAGGTTTCGGAGAGGATGGAAACGAAAAGGAAACTAATACTTAACATCATGAAGAGGTTGCTGAAGTTCCTGGGACATGTAATGAGGAAGGAGAGGTTGAAGAATCCGATACATCACATGCAGGTCAACCAGAAAAAAAGAGAGACAGGAGAAAGAAACGCGTAACATCCTTGATGGGCTTCAGCAAATGGAGACAGATCCGGGTTTGGGTGAAGAAGAAGAAGAAGAAGAAGAAGAAGAAGAAGAAGAAGAAGAAGAAGAAGAAGCCAAGTTTGAAGATAAACAAACTGTAATCCACCTGTTCTGGAAGATCTCCAACCAAATTCTGAATATAGTCAAATCATTTGTGCCCACTATTATAAATGGCCCCGAAGTCATATCATCCTCGTCAGATAATGCGAAGCTCTTGGTCTCCATTGTTGCCTCGACGTTAGATGGCAGTGGCTATACCCTTTCCAACTTCTCTCGTCTCCCTGAGTATAATCAATGCGATATTTTTATTACAGTCAAGAATGTCTCAATCTTCTTCTTCTTCTTCTTCTTCTTCTTCTTCTATGTGCCCTGTCCCTTCAAGACGTAGGCGATCATGGTTCTCCACATCTCCCTATCCCTTGTGCTCTTAGTATGTTTGCTCCTGTTACTCCTGTCAACCCTCGTTCCGACATCCACCTGATCAGGCCCTGCAAATGTTATCCGTTGCCTTCCTCTGACTCTCTTTCCTTCTATCTGGCCAGTCAGTATCAGGTTCTCCAGGCTCTCCTTCCTCATTGCATGTCCCAGGAACTTCAGTTGTCTCTTCCTGATGCTCAGCATCAATTTACTTTTGTTGCCATTCTTTCTAACACCTCATCGTTGCTTGCATGCTTAGTCCACGATATCCGCAGCATCCTTCTGTAGAACCACATTTCCGCTGCTTCAAGTTTTGTCCTCATTAAATGTTTTAAAGACTAAGACGAAGACTGCTAGTCGAGATAAAATCCCAGGGGTTACCTTTAAGAATATCAACCCAGACTTATTCCCGATTTTAGCGAAATTATTTAACAGCTGTTAGAAACAGAAAACCTTCCCAAGTCTTTAGAATGAGTCTATACCCTGTTTAACTAATTAATTAATCTTTACATCATAGACCCATCAGTCTCTGCCGTGTCGTTAGAAAAACTTTGGCGAACCTGAAGGAGACTAACACCATCTTTAAATTTGTTGTTTTTCATTTCCTTTTTACTTTTTTCAGTGCAATCTTATCGATTACACCATAAACTTCCCGATTGACAAAAAAAAAAAAAAAAACAAAGAAAAAAAGAAAAAAAA
Organism: Ascarosepion bandense; assembly: GCA_037127315.1. Taxonomy (NCBI): domain Eukaryota; kingdom Metazoa; phylum Mollusca; class Cephalopoda; order Sepiida; family Sepiidae; genus Ascarosepion; species Ascarosepion bandense. The sequence goes on from JBBBDQ010029003.1 coordinate 72,381, forward strand.
AAGAAATTTGGAAAAATTTTAATATTTAAACAATTTTAAGGAGGGCTCAGTTTTTCATACAACGTTATAATAAATCGATTTTGGAACTACTCGCCGGTACGACATTACCACCACCTGTAAATTTGTGATTATCAATTTTTTAAAACTTTTTTCAGTGCAATCTTATCGATTAAACCGTAAACTTTCCGGTTGAAAAAAAAATTGTAAAATTTCAATATTTCAACAATTTTAGTGTTGGGTGGGGGACTCAGTTTTTCATACAACCTTATAGTAAATCGATCCTGTGAAATTAACTTTATTGCTTGCGCATATTCAACAACTGAATCCTTTGCAAAATTTTTTTTTAATAAAACCATTCTTGAAGTTTCCGAGGTAAATGCCACCGTAAGAACTGAAGAAAACTTGAAAAAGACAAAAACAAGAGAGAAAAAAAGAAAAAAGAAATAAAAATAAAGCCACCCCACCAACGCGAGTGATTCCAAAATGAATGATCGAATTACTATAACATTGTATGAGAAACTGAGCCCCCCCCCCCACTAAAGTTGTTTAAATATTTAAATTTTTTCTAATTTTTTTTTTTGATAATCGGAAACTTTATGTAATAAAACCGCGCTAAAACATTAAAAAACAAATGTAAAAACAACAAATTTAAAGGTGGTGGTAGTCTCCTTCAGGTGCCCCCAAAATTTAAAAAGCTATAATCAAGAAAAAATATGTTGATCACTTCCATAGGTACAACCTCTTGAGATATAAACAGCACGGGTCCAGATCAGATCGTTCCACTGCTAATATCGTAATTTTCATTAATCAGTGAAGCATTAGACAACAAATACATATCTATTTTACATAAATGATCTTTTTTAGTGTATTCAAATCATTTGCGAATATCTATGCTGATGATACAACGGTCAACTTGCCATATTCTACAGGACCATAGCCTAACAAATGATCTCTCCTCTGACCAAAGTCTAATATCACAATAGGGGAAAAAACTTGTCGGTCACATTCACTAAATCGAAATTCAAAGTAGAGACAATCCATCATCGCCGATCGGACCCATAACTTTCGTTAATCGCAATCAAAAAGGATGGTCCCTCAATGAGGCCTCGTTCTCTGAGCGCCTATTGGGACTTAATTCCAATCTAGACCTAAATTAGAACTCATGATTACTTATCGCCAAAGATAGCAGGAAAATGGTCGGTTCCTATGAATACCTCACTCCTTCTACTATCCACTACATTTATGAGAGCCATGTCTGGCCAGAAATGGAGCCCTGTTGGCGTATATGAGATGAAGGTGCCCAGCTTTTATTTACCAGTCTCGATAGAGTCTAAAACGTATCCGCGTACTCGTGGATATTATTTTCCATCTTACAACCCCTTTCCCACAGAGGAATCGTCCTTCGCCTCACACTACACTTTCGCTATTGCCATGGAAAGTTTCAGAAAGTGCTCAGTTCCACCAGTTCTAACCTTCACGGCTCAAACCCTCCACGCTTTTTACATTATAGCGAACCACTCTAATTCCCTTCATATTCCATTAGTGAGATGTAAATTCTACTAGAGTAGGTTCTTCTGGCAAACTGCTGCTCTGTGAAAGAGGGTGTTTTGCCGATCACTACAATCTTAATTATTATAAATATTAATATAATGAACGTTCTCAGATCACAATCGGCACGGGGATCACATACTGAAGTGACACCCGAAGTGTTATTAATTTTTTATCATTTTGTAGGTATTCAGAGCGAATATTGGATGCTGTCTTCCAGGATGAAACAGAAGCTCAAAGCAGCAGAAATATAGTTCTACAGAAGGATGCTGAGGATACCATGGACCAAACATGTGAACAACAACGAGGTGTTGGAGAGGAGGTAAACTAGATGAAAACTTATACTTAACATTATAAAAAAGAGACAGCAGAAATCCTTTGGACAGGTAAGGAGAAAGGAGGGTTTAGAGAATCTGATACTCACAGGACGGATAGATGGAAACAGAGACAGGGGAAAGCAGCACGAGATATATTTGATAGGCTTAAGCAAATGGATAGCGGAGCGGGGTTAAGGAAAGATCAGTCAGTCAGTTGAGTGCTATACGTGATACACGCTTGGGCGATCATGTCTCGAAAGAGACATGACTGACTGGGCAGAAGATTATCCCGCAGTAGGTTGCCATTGCTTTCTGCGGTAGACTGGTTGCCAGCCAAGGCTATAGAACCCAATCTGTCCTATTATGTGACTCATAACTAGAGGAGGAAGAGATGTATTATATTATTATGTAGTAATTAGTGGGGGATTGGTTTCCAATTGTTATGAAGTAATAAAGTGATCCCCCACTTTATGATCATTAGAAGCCTTAATCATTATTCCAACTATTATATTCAGTCAGTCAGTTGAGTGCTATACGTGATACACGCTTGGGCGATCATGTCTCGAAAGAGACATGACTGACTGGGCAGAAGATTATCCCGCAGTAGGTTGCCATTGCTTTCTGCGGTAGACTGGTTGCCAGCCAAGGCTATAGAACCCAATCTGTCCTATTATGTGACTCATAACTAGAGGAGGAAGAGATGTATTATATTATTATGTAGTAATTAGTGGGGGATTGGTTTCCAATTGTTATGAAGTAATAAAGTGATCCCCCACTTTATGATCATTAGAAGCCTTAATCATTATTCCAACTATTATATTCAGTCAGTCAGTTGAGTGCTATACGTGATACACGCTTGGGCGATCATATCTCGAAAGAGACATGACTGACTGGGCAGAAGATTATCCCGCAGTAGGTTGCCATTGCTTTCTGCGGTAGACTGGTTGCCAGCCAAGGCTATAGAACCCAATCTGTCCTATTATGTGACTCATAACTAGAGGAGGAAGAGATGTATTATATTATTATGTAGTAATTAGTGGGGGATTGGTTTCCAATTGTTATGAAGTAATAAAGTGATCCCCCACTTTATGATCATTAGAAGCCTTAATCATTATTCCAACTATTATATTCAGTCAGTCAGTTGAGTGCTATACGTGATACACGCTTGGGCGATCATATCTCGAAAGAGACATGACTGACTGGGCAGAAGATTATCCCGCAGTAGGTTGCCATTGCTTTCTGCGGTAGACTGGTTGCCAGCCAAGGCTATAGAATCCACTCTTCCCTGCTATTTAACTCATAGCTGGTGGAAGAAGAAGCAGATTAATACCTTTTCAAACGGTTTTTGCGCGTAAGTGAATGCAACGAATTCAACTGGAATTTGAACTCGGCTCTCCTATTTCTCGTTCCGAGCTGATATTCACTGCACCGCAACACACATCCGCACATTATGATTGACGTGATCGGCAAAACACCCTCTTTCACAGAGCAGCGGTTCACCGGAAGAACCTACTCTAGTAGAATTTACATCTCACCAATGGAATATGAAGGGAATTAGAGTGGTTCGCTATAATGTAGAAAGCGTGGAGGGTTTGAGCCGTGAAGGTTAGAACTGGTGGAACTGAGCACTTTCTGAACACTTTCCATGGAAATAGCGAAAGTGAAAGTGAATACAAGGAATTCAACTGGAATTCTAACTCGGCTTCCCGATTTCTCGTTCCGAGTCGATATCCGCTGCACCACAACGAGCCACGAGGAAAATATTAAGAGCGACAAAGGAACGGGGGCAAATGGAAGTTCGTCGTCGCCTACTTCCTGAAAACACACGGCACATGAAGAAGGGGAGGGTCTAGATGACACAGAAACAAAAACTCCTACAGAAGATAGAAAAGCTGGAAGAGACGAATAAATACCAACTGCAAATATTTGTTAACCGAAAGTGTGAATTGCAAATCAGAGATACCAAAATCAAACAACCGCGGAAATTTAAACAACTTGGAACTGTTTCAAAACAGAGAACGGAAAGCGTGACATTGATGTCCGAATGTATATTAGGATAGCCAAGGAAGCATTTCAAATGATACATGACTCACTAGATATAGGCGTTGGTTAGTTCCTGTCACTTGGCTCCAAATGTTGCGAGTTCAATACCTGGCTATAACAGTGGTGAACAAAAATAACTTAGAGAGTTGAGTTAAAGGGAGATAACTACATGGCATCCAAAAGTGGCATAGCACATATTATGATAATTATATACCCCAGAAAATTCCTAGCATCTGAAGAAGGTCAGAGCGTACAACGGTCGAAACGTTGTAAACAAGGCAATAATGATGAGGACAACAACCCAAAAAATACTATCTCATCTCAAAAGTATAGACAAAGATATAACCCAGTGATTGTAATAAAGGGTTTGGTCCGAAATTCCTAGCACCTGAAGAAGGTCGAAACGTCGTAAACATCCTAATAAAAATGAGGACAACAACCCAAACACTGTAAGTAATGTAAATACTCCCTCATCTCAGAAGTATAGACAAAGATATAATCCAGTGATAAAGAGTTCGGTTCGAAATACCTAGCACCTGAAAAAAGTCGGAGCGCACAACGGCCGAAACGTCGTAAACTTGGCAATAAAGATGAGGACAACAACCTAAACACTGTAAGTAATCTAAATACTACCTCATCTCAGAAGTATAAACAAAGATATAACCCAGTGATCGTAATAAAGGGTTTGGTTTGAAATTCCTACCTGAAAAAGGTAGGAGCGTACAAACAGCCGAAACGTCGTAAACTTGGCAATAAAGATGAGAACAACAGTCCGAACAATGTAAATACTGTAAATACTACCTCATCTCATGTGTAAAGACAAATACTAAGCAAAGTAATCTTGGAATTATTTCGAACTTTTGTTCTCATCTTGGTTGATATAGGTGTTATAATAGACACAACGTTTCGAATAAGTACCCTCTGATCATCATCAGGTGTTCATAGATTGGCTGATATGGATTATCTCGTTAATTACTGCGAAATATCCTGTGAAATCAATTATTGTTCTTTCATGTTGGATGTTCTTGGTAAATTCACTACCAAGTCCAAGGATCGAACTCATGACCACTAGATGATACTAACCAACTACTATATCCACTACGCTACCGGAAGTAACGTATATGTGTATTTTGGGAGCCTTTTATATTCAGTATCAGGTGGATCTTGACAACTGGATTATGTTAGTGGGTTCGTGACACTTGTCATAATTTGTATTTATTTCTGAAATGAGTAATTTTCAATAATCCTGGAATTATTTCGAACGTTTGGCTATCTGATGATGACCAGAGGGTACTTGGTTGAAACGTTGCGTGTCTATTATAACACCTATATCAACCAAGATGAGAACAAAAGTTCGAAATAATTCCGAGATTATTGAAAATTACTCATCTCAGAAAATAATACAAAACTAAACAAGCTACTAAGAAATAGAGAAAAAAAAATCACCAGAAGCAAAGAAAACAAAACTAAACTGTTACGTGGAACGCGGGTGTCCCTCAAGGATCTATCCTAGGTCCTACGCTCTTTCTGATCTATATTAATGATCTCCCCGATGTCATAAGATCCCAAGTAGGTATGTACGCCGATGACATCACAGTTTACTCTCGCCTAGATCAAAAATCTGATGTGGGCGACAAAGCGAACCTCGCTGCCAAGCTTGAAAAGGACCTCCAATCCGTAGTGGACTGGGGTAAGAAATGGCTCGCAAATTTTAATGCTTCCAAAACGAAGCTGCTATCAATTAACCATCATAGACAATCACACCTACCTCCCATTAGCATAGAACGGGCTTGCCTCCCAGAGAGTACAACACTACGCCTCCTTGGCCTCACACTCTCAGCGGTGTTTAAGTGGAATGACTATATCGAATCCATTGCTAAATCCGCTACTATGAAAGTCGGTTCTCTGTGCAGGGCCCGGAAGTTTTTTCCATCTGAATCTATCCTGCACATATATAAATCTACCATCCGCCCGTGAATTGAATACTGCTGCCACATCTGGCCGGGTGCCCTTGCTATTCTATTCGGGGTTCTTGACAAAATAGAAAGGAGAGGCTTTAATATAATTGATACCGATTTGGCAGGCCGGCTGCAATCACTCTCTCACCGGCGTGGCGTGGCTTCCCTGTGCCTCTTCTGTAAACACTTTCACGGCTTCTGCTCCGCTGAACTTAGATCACTGGTGCCCCCTAGGTACGAATTTGCACGAGATACTAGATTAGCAACTAGGTCCCACCCTTTTACAGTGAATACGATAAAATGTAACCGCAATTTCTACTCCAACAGCTTCTTTTCTCGCACTTCCCGCCTGTGGAATTCCCTTCCACATGCTTGCTTCCCCGGCAGCTACAATCTTCAGGAGTTTAAATGTAAGGTCAATAGACACCTCTTAACACACTAACTCGCATCCATTCTCTCAAACACTCTTCCCATCTAACCAACCCCTCATCCTCGGTATCCTTACCCGTCTATCACCCTCCTTCTGACATTTCCTATATCTACCCACTCTTTCTCTTCACCTTCCTCTATGTAACCCCCCGCGAAATAGTGGCAGTGGAATGACTTGCTTGGGGTTAAATGATTGAAAAAAAAAGTCATGTGTTCTCCTGTACGGTAATGTGTTTGGAAGATCTCAAGGAGACTTCACGCCACGGAAGCTGAGGAGACCGTGAACCGAATATGTGAGTAACGATCAAGTTTTGGAGAAAAAGGAAACAAAAATGAAATTAATACTTAACATCCGGAAGCGAGAGTTAAGGATTCTAGGGAAGATAATGAGAAAAGACGGTTTGGAAAATCGGATACTCACAGGACACATAGAGGACAAGAGGTAAACAACGCCTAACATACTTACTGAGCTTGAGTAAATGGATAACGGAACAGGGTTTAGAAGAAATGACTGAAAGACAAAGATTATTAAAAGCTACAAAGGGCGGAAAATTGTGGAGGACCATGTTCGCTAATGTCGTGAAGAAAAATAGAGACTTAAAGGAAGATATCCTAACATAGCCGACTTTACCTAATGAAGATTTTTTTTTCATTTTAAAATTTAACTTCATTCGAAATGATATAAACTTTTAAGTTCGAAAAACAATTTCTTTTTTTTTTTTTTGTTATCGACGTGTAAAGAGCCACAAGGGATAGGGAGACGTGGAGATCCATGATCTCCTACGTCCTGAAGGGACAAGACACATAGAAGAAGAAGAATGAAAGTTCTTTAATTCTCATTTGGCGCACACAATCTCATTCTCGAATCCATCATACCAAAATGACATCAAGAGGCAAGCATTATTTAGAGCAACAAAATACAAGATGTTGTGGAGAGCAGTGATCACCCACATCCTTAGAGAGAGAGAGTTGATTTTCTAAGCGGCGCTTAGATGTGGCACAAGGCCGAAAGTATGGAGCACCCAGTGAGGATCGAACTCACTACTCAGTTGTTATAGTTTCTAGCGATATAATATTGCTAACCATCATTACACCACATCGGGGTGCCCACGCAGCTTAGATGTGGCACAAGGCCGAAAGTATGGAGCACCAGGTAAAGATCGAACTCACTCTCAGGTTCTAGCTAGATTAGCTTCCTGACCATTACACCAGATCGGGGCGTCTTCGCAGCTTAGATGTGACACAAGGCTAAAAATATAGAGCACCCAGTGAGGATCGAACTCACTACTCATTTGTAGGTTCTAGCGAGATAAGCTTGCTAATTATTACACTATACGTCGAGGTGCCCAATATTAGAGTGAGAGAGAAAATTAAGCAAATTGCTAACTATCGCTCCACGGTATAGGCTGCGTGTAAGGATTTTGCAATGCACCTGTTCCTTCCTGATATTATTTATTTATCTGAGTGAAAACAACCATCTTTCTTCGTAATTTCTCCAACTAATCTTTTCTCGCCTCTCTCTATCCGCCTTACCAACTTTTAGTCTAACTTTTTATTCCTTTCAAAGATTGAAGAAAATATATCTTTTTCGCGTTTCTACCAGTACCTCATTTTTTTTTTTTTTTTTAATGAGTGGAAACTTCGCTTTCCACCAACTGTTTCTCTTCTTTCTTTCAGTGCCGTCTCGCACGATTCACCCAAACACACTACCTTTCAACCAGGAACTACTATAACTACATTTGCTGTCAGAACACACGATAACAAGCTTCGGGAAACTGGATTCGTTTTCTTTCTTTATATTTAGTTTTCTTCTTTTTAATTCTCTTTTCGTCATCCAGTCTCTCTTTACTTTCGGGCAAGTCCCCAGCAAGAATAATAGCTACCAACAACTAAGCATGTCGAGCCCGAAGCGTTTGGCTAATGTATTTCTCGTTCCTGGTAGCGGCGGCACATGCTCCTCTCCCTGGTGTTTGGTCCTTCTTACACACTTCGAAATTCGATGACTTATGAAGAAAAGAATAATAAAAATAGGAAGAGACAAGAGAGAAAGAGAAACGAAGAAAACTGAGAAGGTAACATTATCGACGACGATAACAATGAACAAGGAACGGTAAATAATTACTTTACCCAGCACCTAAGTTGCTTTCGGCGAACAGTGCTACCGTTGCTACTACTGCTACTTTGAATACGGCTAGCGACTTTTTTTTGAATTTTTTTCTTTTTTTTGAAAGAAATTATTGGAGGAACTTTACCTGTTTTTTTTTTCTTTTTTTCGTTGACAAGAAAAAGTTGTTTCGTTACTCTAGTTAACAATAATAAAAATAGCAACAACACAAGAAATAAAAATAGAAACAGCATATTTCGATTTAACGCAAAATAGAAAACTATTTTTAAGATTCCAAAAATTTTGGAGAGTAAAAAAAACAAAAAACAAAAAAAAAAACAAAAAAAACAAAAAAAAACCTGGAAAAATAATTATCCAAACAAAAAAAACAAAAAAAAACTAACAAACCATATCAACAACAAACAAATGCTGAGAATGGCTTATAAATCAACGGTCTTTTTAGGAGGTTCTTCTTTTTTTTTTTTCCAAACTGATTACTTGTAAAATTCTCCAATTCCGACAAGACATAAAATCTGATTTCAAGACCCCTTCGTTCGTCCTATCACGCATCTCTTCATAAAAAGAAAAAACAAATCTGCGATACCCACGTGCTTAAAGAAGCAAAAAAAAAATATTTCGATTTCAATCTCGTTTCAGTAATCTGCAATTCAGGATGCAATACCAAATCGGTGAGACTCGTTTTTTCTCGATACTTTAGGCACACGCACACCACGAAACAGAAAAAACATCAACTGCACTCAACATATATATCCGGCGGTCAGTGTTGATTTTGCATTTTGCAATCTTAACGATGCATATCGACAAGTATGATTTGATTTGATTCTTGCAATGTCGTTAATAATTTTGGAACACCTAGTGAAAAACGAATTGGTTTATATCGGAGAACATGCTAAAAAAAGTTGCTATGAATATGTAGTTACCATATCTTATTTTTAAGAATTCAGTACCTATTCACGTCGTTTTCAGCTAATTGGCCTTTTTTTTTAAAAGGTTTATTTTTCTATCTGATTTTTTTAAATCCGTTTTATTTTCACTTCTTCATAAAGGGAAAGGACAAACAAACCAAGGGGCAAACGTTCTTTTAAAAAAAATAGGTCTGTATTTATTTAACTAAAATACGTTTAAAAGAATTATTCTGTTACGAGGGCCTCTACACGCATTTTTCTTTATCTCCGAATATTTCTGTCGACGGGATCATTTGTTTCGACTTCGTTTTTTCACTATATAGAGTGCGCGCTATTTTCTGGTTTGATAGAGCAAGAGAACGGAATACAGCAAAATAAAAAAAAAATGTTATGAAGAAAAATACAGGTTATCGATCTGTTTGTATTGTTTCAAAGTTCTATATTTTTTGTTGTGAAAGGAAAAGGTAGATAGAAATGGAGGAAAGAAATGAATGAGAATAATAATAAAAAAAGCAACTGAAAAAAAATCCAAGTTCGAACTGAAAACTACCAAAGCAATGACTGAAGGAAAAGCATAAAAAAGGAATTTGATTAGAAAACAGTGATTCTTAAAAATCTTACTCAAACGTATTTTTGTATATGAAATTCTATATTCAATAATAGTTGGTTCGAAAACGGTTCAAAACAAATATATCCATTTTGAGATTTTTTTTTTTTTTAGATCTATTACTTAAAAAACATAAACCCCCAAAACACTTTTGTGTTTACTAAATTTAACATGCAAAAATATCAATACTGATTTTTGGGAAAATGTTCCCTTTATAAACACTAGTAAATTAAAAAAAGAAAAAGAAATGTTGACTAACTCCTCTCTGTGGAGCAGTTGTTTGCAAGTCTATATCGCAGATCGTGACAACTGTAGCGGGTTCGATCCTTGTTGAATGCTATTTGGGCAAGGATTAGTCAATACAGATTAAAAACTATAAAGGTGATATCATTACGACAAATAAAAAAAAATTAAATCTAGAAAAGAAAATGACTATTTAGAAAATAAGTAAAATAAATGAAACGTTTTTTTTATACTTTACTTCGAGTAATAAAGTGTCAGAATACTTTGGTAAAACATCACTTTTTGATCATTAGATTTCTTAAAGCAAACAATCTAAGCCGGTAAAAAAAAAATAAAAACAATTAAATCTATCGAGTTGACTTTTTGTCTAGTTTTACAAAATTAAAATAAAAGTAAAAAAAATTATGAAATGCCGTTAAAGATTTAAGCTAATAAAAATATTTTTATTTTAGAAGGAGGCTCCACTCTCGAAATGCAGTCTGAATATTTCATTTTTTTAAAAAAAATTTTTAATTCTAAAAATAAATAAAAGTTAATTATTTTATTATAAATGAGAACAGACTTTTTACTTTCTACAATCAGAAATCAATTATAATAAAATTTAACGACAAATAAAAACATAAAATTATCTATTGATTGAAATCATTAAATACTGCTTACATCAATTCTCTTCAGTGAAAACAATGAAGAATCGAAAATTAATTATTCTTCGTAAGCCATGAACGTTATTCGGCTTACATCACAGATTTTACCCAAATCAAACATTTCTTGTTTTAAATAAATAATTTCCCTTATCAGTTATGCAACAGACTTTTGGGATTTCAAATAATAAATATACTTCCAAAAGATTTCCTCAAACAACAATGTTCTTAAACTCATTTTTTCACACATTATTATCCTGAAAAAAAGAAATCACTTTTTTTTTTTCCCAGCCCGTCTCGATGGGTGCTGATGTAAATTCCGAATATTATCCGGATCCATCTATCCGAGGAATTCTCATCTTTTCAATGAGTGTCTTCTGTTTGGTCACAGTTGTGTCCAACGTACTGGTCATCGTCACTGTTTTATTGACCAAAAAGTTACGCACCATCTCATCTGTGTTCCTTATAAATTTATGCATCGCTGACCTCGGAAATGGTCTATTGACCATGCCCTTTATTCTCGTCGGACTCGCTTATGATGGATTATTACCTCTAACACAGGTAAGAAAATTAAAACGCTTTTAATTATATTTTATTTAAAAACAAAACAACCCCCCCCCAAAAAAAACGCTTATATTTTTCTTAAACTGTTGCAGTTTATCTTTCGATAAAAAAAAATCTCAAAAAAGTGAAAAAAATCGAAATCTTACTCCATTTCTCTTTTATTTTTATATTTATATTTTTATATAACAAATTTTATTTATTTTTTTTATTATTTCTTTTATTATTATTAATATTTATTATTTTTATTATTTCTTTTTATTTATATTTTTTTTATATTTTTATATTTATATTTTTATATAAAAAATGTTATTTATTTTTTTATTATTTCTTTAATTATTATTATTATTAATTTTTATTATTTTATTATTTCTTTTTATTTATATTTTTTTATATTTTTATATTTATATTTTTATATTTCAGGTTGTGGCTTTCCATAATCTTTTATCCTTTTCAACTCTTGTCTACTTACTATCTCTCCCATTCACTGTTATACCACCCTATTATGCAATTTCATTAGGTATTGTTTCAATATACCCATTGTCTCGCGAATATCAAATTCTCCAACCTTTTTTCTTCTTTACGTTTTCCAAAAAAAATCTAACTTATACTAAAAACGCGTTCTTTTTGTGCCCCTTTTCCTGAAAATGTCGTCCATGTTATTCTCAATATTCTCCTGTAGACACACGTTTCTGTTGCCTCAAGTCTTCTTTTATTTATAAGAAAATTATACAGCAATCATTGCCGTATAGAAGGATTGTTATTGCATACAAGTTTCAGCATTTGAACCCCCCAAATCCCTGTTTCTAACAACAAATTTCTGTTTCTTAATACTTTGCTTAGCTTTTGGAATTATTTAAGAGTAAAGAAATATTCTAACATATTTATGAAAAAACAATCTGGTGCGAAAGTGATAATATGACAGTTGGAATAAAGCTTATTATTTTGAAGGAATACAAATTCTTTCTGTAATAGTCATGCCGATAGACATATTTCGATTTATAAAATAAGCATTACGATTCAAACAAACGTTCCCTTGGGAACTTTTATACAAGTTTGATAAACGTCGGAATAAACATGCTGCAGAAAAAAAATTAATTCAAAAGCCATTATTTCCACGTTGGTTAAGGGATTTTAAGTAAATAATTTAATCGTGCCGTCACAATGGTAAAAATGAATACAAACAGGCTAAATAATAAGTTATATATATATATATATATATATATATATATATATAGCCCAGAGGTAGAATCGCCGACTGACGCCAATTCGTTCTGGTTTCAATCCTGGGTTAAAAGCAATAACCGTACCGATGAGCTGTGATACAGCGAAACAGATCTGTCTGCGGATGACTATATATATATATATATATATATATATACACACACACACACACACATATTATATATATATATATATATATATATACACACACACACACATTATATATATATATATATAGAGAGAGAGAGAGAGAGAGAGAGTTACTTGAATTAATAAATATACACATTATATTAACATTCATCCAGCCAGAGGGCTGAATGTATTATTTATTTAAAGTTTTGTTCTTGCTGACGAGATGGGTGTTCAAAATACCTGTCGAAATGGACGAATAGTCAGGGATATGTAATGTACAACGTCTTGTTAATGTAGTTGTTGTAAATCCAGCATAATTGTTTTTTTTTATTTTATCGGAGATACATTCTCCCAAAGAACATTTGAATTGATATATAATGTTGGTTTTACTTTTACTTTATTACGAGACATCTACAACAGCATTCCTGATTAAATCCATAACATAAAAGATTAATGATCGACAACACAACTATCCTACACCAAGAAAACAACAAATGCACACGACTGATCCATGAGGCAGTTTTCATTAAAAAAAAAACAAAAAAAAAAAACTTAAGCCGTCAATTAATGGAATCAGCTAGTAATACTGTAGTAATGTTCTAAAATGTTTATAAAAAAGAACAGTTTTTTATGCTTTAATACGTTCATGATCATGATATTACAAGATGAATATTCCATTGTGGATAATTTTCATATTCTAATCAACGCTAAGCATAACTGTCAGCCGTTATATTTGAAGCAAAAAGAAAAAAATACAGTTATTTTTAGCAACGCAGTCTTGTGCTTATTTATTTATTATTTTTTGTTACTACAACTTATACCCCTGAGGATGATATCAGAAGGAGATTGAAAGTACTTGGGAAAGTACTTGTAAGAGTTACAGCGCATTTCTTACATCTTTTAATTATAATGCACGAAAGATTACCCGCGAGTACGAACGGATTTTATTAAAAATAAGCAAGCATATTTTTTGAAATTTATTTAATCTGACATGCACAAAAGAGAATTAGCTGCCTAAACACACACACACACACACACACACACACACATATATATATATATTCTTGAAAAAATTCTTGGATATCCTAGAAATCCATGGGTAATAGATATTTCGTAGCTAAAACAGCCGCTCCTCAGACCCAAAACCATCCAACAGTTAATGTTTAAAATCATCCAGAAATTCGTCACATACAGATGCTCACGGGCCATTAGCGAGGAGCACTAATATATATATATATTAGTGCAAAGAATTTGTCAATTTAACCGCTCCCAGAAAATATCAAATCACACCCAGCTCCTTAAAATTAGAAATGGGAATAGAGACTCAACAGTGGAAAAAAAAAAATCAAACCAACCCCCACTTTAAAAAAACAAAAAAAAACAAATACAGCCTCGACGAGTGAAGGCATCATAACGGTGTCCTCACGAAACTTCGAAGTTGGCATGAACCTGCTCAGTTAAAGTGACAAATTTTTTGCACTAAAACTATCAACGCTCTACCTCCAGCCGGATATCGAGCACTTTGCGATAAAAAAACCCTGCTTGCAAAAGTAGCCTTTATCAGTAAAACTACTAACGAGAAACCGGGGAGCCGAGTTCGAATTCCAGTTGAATCCATTGTATTCACTTACGCGCAAATACCCTTGGAAAAGGTATTAATCCGTCTCTTCCTTCCAGTTATGGGTTAAATAGCAGGACAGATTGGGTTCTATAGCCTTGGTCGGCAACCAGTCTACCGCAGAAAGCAATGGCAACCTACTGCGGGATAATCTTCTGCCCAGTCAGTCATGTCTCTTTCGAGACATGATCGCCCAAGCGTGTATCACGTATGGCACTTAACTGACTGACTGAAAATGCAGCAATCTTGGTGGCAAAAACTATCACAACTCAACAACTGTGTGCATATATATATATATATATATATATATATAGTGTATACTTTATAAAAGTAAATGCATGAACAAAAGGTTAAAAAACCTACGAGTTCTACAACTTAGTTACAATATATATATATATGTGTGTGTGTGTGTGTGGGCGCCTTGGCATTTCAAGTCATAATATATATATATTAATAAATATAGTTTTTTTTCTCCTCACTGGTAACACGACTCGGAATTTCATTTAGGTGCTGAATTGAAACCCAATTGTGCATGAAACTTCAAGTCGTGTTACCGGTGATGAAAAAAAAGTGTATCTATTAATTGATCGTTTATAGCCCTCCTATATGACATCGACCACTATTTTAGTAACACCACCACATTTCATTTAATCCCACCCGGAAACCTACCAAACCCTCTCTGAAACATATTTGCTGACAACACATCATAGAATCATCCACATGCAAAAACGAATCAAAATAATGGAGGCATTATTGAAAAAAAAAAAAGAAAAGAAAAGAAGGAAAACCTAGCACTCAATCATATCAATTTACGAACACACTAACAAGGTGCTTTTCGTGTTAGGTCAGTCAGTTAAGTGCCATACGTGATACACGCTTTGGGCGATCATGTCTCGAAAGAGACATGACTGACTGGCCAGAAGATTATCCCGCAGTAAGTTGCCATTACTTTATGCGGTAGACTGGTTGCCAGCCAAGGCTATAGAACCCAATCTGTCCTATTATTTAACCCATAACTGGAGGGAAAAGACGAATTAATACCTTACCTAAAGGTATTTGTGCGTAAGTGAATGCAAGGAATTCAACTGAAATTCGAAATCAGCACCCCGACCTTTCGTTCCGAGTTGATATCCACCACAGCGCACATATAAACACTAATTTACAAATATACATAACATTGCATACTTTTGTTACATAACATCCATCTTCGTTAATGGCTAAAGGTATAGCCGAAAGCGTCTGGATAAACAAAGCATTTGGACAAATGTATAGATATAATTCTAATATGTATATTTTTTTTGTCATCAAAAAAGAAAAAAAATCATAAGATCACAAAAAAATTACATAAAAAAATTAAACACAATACTTTGTCTGTCATTTTTAATAAAATTTGCATAAAAGGGAGACTGCTACTCATATATATATATATATATATATATATATATGCAAGCCTGTTTCTTTGTATCACAGCTCATCAGTTTGGCTAGACATCCACTTGATGCTAGCCTAGATCGAAACTCGACCGATCTGGTGTCAGCCGGAGTCCCTACTCCCTAAGCCATATATATATATATATATATATATATAGTCTTTCGCAGCTCATCAGTACAGTTAGACTCCGATTGCTTTTTAACCCAGGATTGAAACCCGACCGAATTGACGTCAGTCGACGATTCTACCTCTGGGCGTTCGGTAGAAGAAGGCAGACTTTTTAGCGTATATATGTATATATATATAGTGTGTGCGCTTGCTATCACTTTAAACGATATTTCTAGTGCATACCTGTATTTGAATAGACACACTCCAATTATTTATGAAACAGGATATTTTTTTATTTCTTCCATCAGCATCAAGATTCAAAAAACCGTATCAAAAAAAATTTCGCTCCCTGGCCGAATTTTTTTTAATAAGATTTTCAGCAGACATAAATATACTGTCTAATTAATAATCGCAGCGTCTATTCAGATACGAGTATCCACTAAAATAACGTTTAAATAGTTAAATCTTTCGGCTTGATAAAAGAAATCCCTTAGTTTCCTATATATATATAATAGATCTGTTCATGTTACAGTGAGCACTGTTTTATTAACACCTGAATAATAATAATACTATATAAGTGTGCACCCTCACATGTATATTTATTAATTCAAGTATTTCTAATATCAATGTTTCTAAACAAGCTTTGTTAGAATTAAAACACAAGGTCTGTTTAATTAAAGATCTAAGACCATCGAAAGTACTTAGACAAGAAAACCTGAATTTGGGGCCATTTATTAAATATTTCGACACCGTTCTACACCATCAGAGTAAAAAAAATTGAAAGAATACAATGAAAAAATAAAGACAGGTCTTTTTCAGCTGAATTTAATAAACCTTTTGCTACCCCCCCACATATATATATATATATATATATATATATGAACAGAATAAGTATAAAACAAGTAGGAAAAAGTGTCTTTAATTTAACATGTTTCACTTTAACAAGCTTCTTCAGAGATTTATTAAAGACGAATGATTTAAAAATCCAAGAGACAGTATGTTGATTGAGGTATAATTTCATTGGTCAAATAGGTGTCACGTGCGATAAAGCAATAGATGAATATTAAATGTAGTAAAAAACTTATGTCAGTTTAAGTGTGTGTAACAACACGTAATAAAAGCATTAGATGTTTATAATGAATGTAAGTGTATGTAAGCGAAAATAATGTGTGTTAAACGCACCCAAACCATAGAGGATCTAAGTGTGTGTCTTAATCAACATACTGTCTCTTTGATTTTCCAATTATTCGTCTTTAGTAAATTTCTGAAGAAGCTTGTTAAAAGCGAAACATGTTAGATTAAAGACTCTTTTTTCCTATTTGATCTTTACTTATTCTATTCATCTTGTCGGATTCCGATGTATATACACACAAGTGTGTTCATGAAGCTCGACTTAGCGTAGTATGATACAAAGTTATAATGTATAACTTGATGAGGGCTGAAATCTTTATTTTGTAAATTGTTCTGTCAAAATAAGCTTGCGAAACAATGAACTACAGTAAAGATCAGATATTAATCCCACATAAGTTTAGCATGGAGACAGAGCGATCTTTAAAGATCTAACAAATCTATATTAGAGAAATTTTACAAACCAACACCCTCTTGGAGACAATTTTTCCGTTCCATATTTTCTAAGCTTAGATTTGTCACGCGCAACACAGCAATTGTGCAATAAGCAGTAAAGTAAAATTATCAATGCGATTAAATGGATTACCAATGCCCAGACATGTAGACACCAACATTAGATACCATATATATATATACTAGCAGTATAGCCCGGCGTTGCTAAAACTAATCCATGGTCCTGGAGCTCAGACTCTTTGGACGTTGGCACGAAAGACTAAAAAGCAATAGTTGTTTCCAGTTAAAGCGAAACTGTAGACTGAAAGCAAAATGAATGGACGTAAGTCAAATTTTGATTTCCTGGTATCGATATCAAATAAGTCTTTTTCGTCGTAAACTGAATTTTGAAGGCTAAATAAGGTTGAGACTAAGAACTATAATTATAGCTACTTAGAGTCAAACCCGAAGCAAAAACTAAAATAAAAGGGCTGAAAAAATACAGACATACAGGCAGATAAACAGACACACACACACAAACATCTTGCCTTATACATATATATATATATATATATATATATATATATATATATAATCAATTTTCTGCACTATTGTAAGAACTGCAACCTTGAAACTTCTGAATATCGTTTCTTATGTCTTTGTCTATGAGTGTATCAAATTTGATGAAAATCGGACCACTCCTTCTATAACCCGATGTTTTCGATTATCGATTTTCGATATTTATCGGTGGTACCTGGACACAAAACCTAGCTAAGAACACTCGCAGACGCTTATAGTACAACGGTGTAAATTTTCAAGAAAATCTGTTCAGCCGTTTCAGAGTCTATAGTTAACGGACACACGTACACAGACAAAGTTCCATTTATAAATAAGTTTATATATATATATATATATATATATATATATATATATATATATATGTAATTATGAATTAATTGTACATTGTGACATGGAAATTTCTATGTTTCGAGATAGATTTACTTCATCAGGCAATGTTGGATGGGATGTTGGTTGTGCGAATGATTTACATTTAAATATAAAAAACCTTCTCACAATGAGACACCTTTATATGGTGAGGATTGATATGGTGATCGCGAGGATTGAAATTGATTAATCTGTCTAGTGCGTATAAGCATCAGACAGACTGTCGTCGATTGATATTGACATCAGTGTCCACTTATACATTTGCATAGCACCATCTCTTATAAAAGAGCATTTTAATCTATAAATATAGCATATCTTAAAAGTATATTTTAACACACACACACAGACACAAGTGTATATATATATATATATTGTTCTTTACTTATTCTATTCATATATATATATATATATATATATATATATATATATATATGAATAGAATAAGTAAAGAACAAAAGTGTCTAATTTTCAGTCTAGACGTATGTGTCAATAATTGTACCTCATCCTTGATTATCATTACAACCAAATCTGATAAAATAGGAGGTGTAGTTATAAGTGACACAGACATCTACACTGAAAAATTAGACACACACACACACACACACACACACACACACACACATCTATCTCTCTCTCTCTCTCTCTCTCTCTCTCTATATATATATATATATATATATATATATATATACCTTCTATAAATATCTTCTATAAATACTTCCACGGCTTCTGCTCCGATGAACTTAGATCACTGTTGCCCCCTAAATACGAATTTGAACGAGATACTAGATTAGCAACTAGATCCCACACTTTTACAGTGAAACCGATAAAATGCAGCCGTAACTTCTACTCCAACAGTTTCTTTCCTCACACTTCCCGACTGTGGAATTCTCTTCTAAACGATTGCTTCCCCGACGGCTACAATCTCCAGGAGTTTAAATGTAAGGTCAATAGACACCTCCTAACAGACTAACCTGCTCCCATTCTATCAAACACTCTTCCCATCTGCCCAACCCTCATCCTCGCTATCCTTACTCATCTGTCACCTTCCTCCTGACATTCCCTATGTCTAACCACTCCTTCTCTTTACCTTCTCCTATGTAGCCCCATACGCAATAGTGGCAGTGGAATGCCTTTGTTTGGGGTGAGATGATTAATATATATATATATATATATATATATATATATATATATATATATACACATATATAAAGTGTTAATTTGTAATAATGTTTAGTGCTAAGGTTGCTATTTTTTTCAGTGATTTTACTGATAAAATGTGTTTTGGCAAGCAGGGTTTTTATCGTAAAGTGCTCAATATCGAAACAGAGATGAAGCGTTTTTAAGTACAAAAAGAGTGTCTCATTAATTGAGCAAATTCATGCAAACTTCGAAGTTTCATGAGGACACGTTTATGATGTTCTCACTCGTTATGGCTCTTTATACATATATGGCGCCAAATATAGATACACACACATATGTGTGTGTGTGGGGGGGGGGTTGTGTCCTTTAAGAGATACTGAGAGAAAGATACAGAGAGAAGGAAAAAGGATGTGTGAGAAATTAGAGAGCCGTGGTAAAGTCCAATCTTTTTCGTTACATCTGCCTTTTACTTTCGTGAAAATATCCTAGGAAAATGTATGAATCCGTGTCTTGTCCCCCAGCTATAGGTTAAATAGTGGGGCATACTGTGTTCTTCAGCAATGGTTGGCATTCAGTCTAGGAGGAGAACAATCTAAATTCAAAACTCTATGTAGCTTTGGTGGGGCTATCGAAACAATGATGGATTTTACAATGAGTATAATCCCGATTACATTTGCTTAATATATCTCTCTCGCTTTCTCTCTCTCTCTCTCTCTCTCTATATATATATATATATATATATATATATATATATAGTATTTAATTGTGATAACGTTCAGCACCAAAATTGTTCTTTTTTCAGTGGATTTACTGATAAAATATATTTAGGTAAGCAGGCATTTTAACGTAAACTGCTCGATATTGGGGTGTAATTTAAATGCATTGTCAATACCCATCTCTTATCCACTTGACTCCAGTTCTTTCTACATCACCCCGCATATCTTGTTCTTTTTCTTTCTCTGTACTTTCGCAACTGTCTTCACACCTGTGTTCCCATCCTTCTCTTGCCCTTTCTCTGACACCCCTGTAACTGGTTCGTCTTTCTCTTTAATCTCCTCCTAGATGAAGTTTTACTTTTATGTCGCCCTCTGTGCACCAGTGGCGGTACCGAATTGCTTTGGGTGAAACGATTAAAAAACAATTTACACCATATTCTATATAAACAAGAAAAACTCCTGACCTAAATGCAAATAGCCCTGACGAGTGAGAATATCATAAGGGTGTCCTCGAAGTCGGTATAAATTCGAAGTCAGTATAAATCGGCTCCGTTTTTTTGTGGGGGGGTGTAGAAAGAACTGAAGTCAAGTGGTTAAGAGATGGGTATTGACATTTCATTTAAATTCCTGGAGGTTGCAGCCGTCAGGAAAGCAAGAATATGGAAGAGAGTTCTACAGGTGGGAAGTGCGAGGAAAGAAGCTGGTGGAGTAGAATTGTGGGCTGCATTTGGTTGATCTAACTGTGAATGGGTGGGAACTAGTTGCCAGTCTGGTTGCACGAGTAAACTCATATGTCATGGGCCCCAGTGACTTAAGTTCTTCGTAGCAGAAGCCATGATAAAATTTATAGAACAGACAGAGGGAAGCCACATCCCGTCGGTGAGAAAGTGGCTGGAGTCGAACCGACAAGTCGGTACCTATCACATTACTGATTCTCCTTTGGAGCCTGTCGAGAACATTGAGATGAACAGCGGGGGAGCCTGACCATATATGACAGCAATATTTCATGCACGGACAGATGGTTGATTTGTATATATGCAACAGCAGTATCCCGTGCAATTTCTTATATATATTATATTATTTATATACTAGCTGTATAGCCCGGCGTTGCTCGAGTGTAATGAAAGCTTTAAAACTAATCCATGGTCCTGGAGCTCAGACTCTGCCTAAAGAATATTTGTGTGAGATTTGGTGAGAATCGGATAAAAATTGTGGATTTGTATGTATAAAGGACATACAGACAGATAAATAGACACACACACAAACATCTTGCCTGTTATATATATATATATATATATATATATATATATATATATTATCGATTTTCTGCGCTATTGTAAGAACTGCAACCTTGAAACTTCTGAATATCGTTTCTTATGTCTTTGTCTATGAGTGTATCAAATTTGATTAAAATCAAACCACTTTTTCTATAACCCGATTTTTTCGATTATCGATTTTCGATATTTATCGGGGGTACCTCGACACAAAACCGAGCTAAGAAAACTCGCAGACGCTTATAGTACAACGTTGTAAATTTTCAAGAAAATCGGTTCAGTCGTTTCAGAGTCTATAGGTAACGGACACACACACATACACACACACACCGACAAAGTTCCATTTATAAATACGTTTAGATATTACGAAGCTAGACTTCTGCTTTTATTTACCTAATAACTAACGTTAATTTATTTTGATTTATGGCTATTTCTGTGTATAAAAATTATTGTTAATTGAAATGAAAGGCGTAAAAAAGAAACAAATCTCCATATCGGGGTAATTAGATTTTAATATACTATTTAACTGAAAAATACACGTTACCACAGAAAGGAATACGATGGCCCTACGCCAAAGATCTTCAGGTCTTGTTGCAGGGAATACATCCTGTTATTAATAACACGCTGAAAAACCTCTATATTTGGAGACCTACTTTTTGAAAATTTAAAATGAAGGTTAAATATTGTCAAAATCTAATAAAATTGTAATATCATTTTATTTAGCTCAGTGTTTTCTTGACTTCAAATGCATCCTAAGTTATGGCACAGACCCCGTTTTTGCATAAAGATTGATCACAAAAAGCAACCTATTTTGATGTAATTACATAGTATTACATATAATCATAGATAGTAGTAAAAACAATTAATGTTCAATAAAAAACCTAAAATTCAACCTCCTGTTAAAATTATTGTCTACCCATTAAAAAAATCTAAGGTCCCACTCTATGTTATCCAGACAAAATTAAAATGTGGCATGTCTAGATCCAAGCCATCCTGCCCCCTTTCATGACCCAAATATTAAATTTCCATGGTTACATAATTCTCGTTTTTGATTGAACAATATTGACACACCTATTGCATTTCCTCCCACTACCA